>UZAE01000018.1:0-60075 GCA_900617975.1 Rodentolepis nana | reverse complement strand
TAATAGACTTTTTTGCCGTATGAGTATACGTTGTCCAGGGTGCACCACATAGAGGTAAGTCTATCGCACAGCCCAACATAAAGCCTGATCATTAAAGGGATGATTGAGTTCGATGTTCTCACAAGAAAGTCTTCATAATATTGCTCATTTACCGAAAAAGGGCTGAAAAGCGCGTTTCTAAATTGACCTTGAAGTAATGTGCCCAAAGCCAGTGTCAGCAGTAAAAATTGGTGAGAAAGATACAAGTAACGAGCAGAAATTTTTTACATCAAATCTAATTATTTGTAACCACCAAAAATGTTCCATTGTCTGCCTTCCAACTGGTGACTATCAAATCTTCTGATAATTCCACACCATTAAGCTAGTACGAATTGTCCCTTAGTGCTGGAAGTGTGCACTATTTCGGGTTTAAAAAAGATTATTTTATGGAATGTTTCTTGGTCAGTTGTTTACGTTGGAAGACCCAAAATTGACATTTACGAATTTCGTAGGTGCTTTATCTTTTCTACTGTATAGTAAGAAAAAGATTGGCTTCACGACTTTCTCCTACAATTATGTCTGTAAATTTATTATCTGGCGATTAGACTGCAATTGTGCAGTACTCTATTACGAGTAGTTAAAACCATATAAATATTTTTAATAAATTCGATTTTAAAATAATAATAGGTTAATCATTGACACATTTGGGCAATTTTTATTTCAGAAAAGAAAATATGGCTATGAAGTAAGTTGCGATTCGAACGCCGAAGACAAAGCCTTCTTGTTCACAGATAAAGCTACATTTTCCACACAGAAAGATTACTAATTTAGAGTATAGAGGTTGGAGCGAATTATAAAGACTGTTTATTTAAATTGCAGAGCCCATGTTGAAAATGGAGACGGTGTGTGTGATCGAGTGCGACTTTAAAACCACAATGCCTGTTAATGGAACATGCGTTCCATGCACAACCTCGCCCTGTGCCAATCGTAAGCTTGCATCAGTGCAAATCTTTATTTCAAAATTGTTTTAAACAATGAATATTTTATAGACACATTATTTAATCCCAGTTGTCTTGCAATAAGTGACTAATAGATTTGCAGTTTCCAAAATGTTCATGCGTGTTTATCTTCTGAAGGAATTCAAACTTTACTAGTATTAAATGCCAAAGCACTACTAGTGAGGATGATTTAATCTCTGATTTCATCAGCTACCATGATGATGCTCTTCTTATTGTCGGTTTATGTGAATTAACTCCATGGATTAGGAAGAAGGAGAAAAGCCTTTTTCATTTTCTGAAATTTCAGATGTATCGGTTTATACTACTGCTATATTTCGCCTTTGCAATATGAAAAAGAGCCTATTACTTATTCCTGTGGCTACAATATCAATCAACCTAGATGCTCATAAATAAATAGTTTCAAAGAATAGTAACGAAGTATTTACCATTCGGGAACTATGAAGGTTATGTAACTGTGATATGAATAGATTGAGTTTGTTAGCAAGCGCTCCACTCAAAATATGCGTCTTTAATATTCATTTTAAAATTAGTTTAATTTTAAAACAAATAACCTTCGGCTCAAAGTGGATTCTAATTATTTTAGATTGTGTGCAGAAGAATATCTTTGGAAATGTCTTTCCTGTGATGACTTCAAAAACTGCAAAAAAGTTCAAGGACTGTTTTTACTACTCTGGAGCCATCTATATATCGAAGGACTCCTTCAAGTAAGTGTATTTTTAAAACTTTAACAAATTTTATGGAGCAAGTATTTGTAGCAGTTGGAGAAAAATTCGAACATTATATAATCTCAACGCATTACTGTGAGTAAACTCGTGGAAGATATTCAAGCTATTTTGCTGAACATGAGTCTTTTCTATTTTTTTATTTGAACACCTTCTGTGTATAGAAGAAGGTGAAATGTAATTTGAAGTTCTTTGATGAATTAAGTTTTGAGATATAAACAAAAAGCATTGATTATTTATTGATCTATGTTTAACAATGCCATTATTGTATTGCATTAAATGCTCAACCTTTTATGAATACTCAACTGGCAGGTGGATGACTAATATTAATGGCATAAATTCCATGAATATTGAAAATCGATTTGATCAGGACGACCTATGATTTCAGACCGTTTTCTTGTAGAAACCAGAAATACGTGAAGCATTTGTTAGGGATTGTCATCGTCTTTTGAAAAGTTTAGTATTGTAACCTTTTATGCGTTAATTAATGCGGTATCATTTAACTTTGTGATTTTTTTTGCTTACAGTTTGTTAACTATTAAATATAGTGCCCTATATAGAGTACCAACTCTTGTTGAATTCCGAAGGTGTACAAAGCGCTGTGAGTCACATATGATCTGCCGGCCATTTAAAACATTGAATAAAATAATTTCAAGAGATATAAGCGCGTTTTAAAGTTATTTAAAAGTGAAATATAGCAACTTTTATGGTGAAGAGTAATGACAACAGAGAAAAAGGAAAATTTTTAATATCAAAATCCTAACATTTTTAATCATAAGACAGTACAAACCGTTTTGTATGCTAGTATGCTAGTAAAAGATCATGCATTTCAAGATAGGTTAAAGAGGGATCCATAATTCAGGACATCAAAGGTATTAATTGACTTAAATAACTAAACAATTGGTTGTGCAAGTTTCCATTGGGAGTAATCCATTATTCAGATTTAATCTATCAACCTATGTTAACGATTCTGGGGCCTTCTTGCTGGTTGATCTACTTTAGTAGTTATTCACTCCCCCCTTCACCATTAAATTGCTTCGTCTAAAATGTTTTATGGAATATTTATAGTTTTGAGTTAGCATTCAACCAGCCTTTGATCTAATGAACAAACTAGACTTAATCGCCCGTTCCATTTGCTCAAAAAAGACTTGTCCAAATAGCACTTCAATCTCGTGCGTAAATTCATCTGCTGCGTGTGTGGTGTCATTAGGGCAGAGATAACTCAGCCTTCAACTGAGCGAATGATTCTCTTGTAATTGTTATGGCGCCTGCTTATGTGTGTTAGCTCCACTTGGTGGACAGTCGATTTGGCCAAAAAGTATTTGCCTTTACTAAATACAGTTTTATGCTAGAGCACTTTGCGCTATTCACCTCATTCTATGCAAATGAATTTTTGTAAATATCGCATTTTATATAATTTTACTATATACTGGGTGCCTGTCTTTAGTGAAAATAAAGAAAGCATTTTAAATCGCTCTTCAGGAGCTTAATTGGAGATTAATTTGTCAGTCCATTTGTAAAGTATTATGTTAGCTGCAGGTTTGCAAGCATTTTAAAGCGCTTCTCTCATTTTTCTCATTATTCAGTCATTGGTAAAAAGACGGTGAGTTTGGGTAAAGCGCATAAAAATGTTCACTTGGTAAAATTTTAAGTCCGAAGAAATGTCTTCATTGAGAAAAGACAAGGACCTCTTTCATGCAAGAAACATCATGTATTTTTTGGCAAATGTGACACAACAATGCAGCTTAAGATCTTCAAGATTCAGAGAGGGTTTTGAAGAAGATGTCTGAGGTTACCCTAGAATGAATCTGAATGGTTAAGTATAATATTATCTGATAAAAAATTACTAATTTATTGGCTATCCTTGCTTATGGAAGCCCCATAAATGCTCCCAATATCATTAGTCACTGCTGACGTTCAAAATCTTGACTTTTGAATTAGTTTGATTTTCCACTTCTTCTCTTACGTTATTTCAATTATAACTTCAGGAATATAATAATTAGCTCCGATTTATTCCTCTTTCTTAATTTTCACGAATTCCCAAGGTTTAAAGTCCTGAGTGGAGCATTTTTTCCTTTTTTTATAGTCCAAAACGTGATCCATTGAAGTTAGAAGATCTCTGGAATCTTCACAACCTTCGCGAAATCGTTGGTTACATCTACATTGATTTGGGTGGCAAAGACATTCCCCTTCAAAATCTAACCTTTCTAGAAAATCTCTATAAGGTCACAACCGAATGTGAGTTTTAACTTCGCCTGTTTTTGTCATCGACAGAATTTAATTATCATAATCTTGGTTGCTCCTGCCCCGTGGAGGCTAATTATATTTTGTGCGCACTTTGTCTTAATTAGATAACAAAGAATGAAAGAATTTTTGTTTCTTTTTTCCCCGCAGTTTCGGGAGGATTATCTCTCCAATCCTCGCTCACCATTCATGATGCCACAAACTTGGAGTTCTTGGGAATGAAGAGCCTACGCTACATGGACTTCAGTGCCATTTTGAATGGACTTCCCACAATGTGCTACACAAGTGCTCTTGAAAAAGTACTTCCCATAAGACGACAAAAGGTCAAGGATCCGTCACAATGTGGTAGGTTGAAAGGTTGGAGTTTAACAGCATAATCGGTTGTTTAGATTAGTTTTTTTTAAAAAATAAGGCAAAAATAAGTGGTTTGACGTGAATTGAATTATCACAGCAATTCTTACCAAATGTCAGTTGACAGTAATGCTGAAATAAGGTTAATCGTGTTACAAAATTTATTTGACTTGAAGTCTAATTCAGCCACCAAAGTTTAAATTTCCGATCTTCCAAACACCCCATTTTAAGCATAAAACACTTTCCTTATTTTATTAAATTGTGAATCCCGTGACTATTGTGATGAATTGCGTGACACGGGCATTAGCGCCATGTCCACTTTCATCCAGCAACTTGAAGCCTAGTCCATTAGGTGATAAGCAACAGTTTGGCGAGAGAATGAAAATTGGATTTAGCAGAAGATTGACCAGCAAAAATCATCATTAGGCAATCGGATAGGTCAGACATAGGTGGCAACAATTGTAAGGGAGTGGAGGAAGTGGGCTCGAATCCACTGTCTGAAGTTTAAAACCTCGACACCTCCCATGCGACAAAATTATTATGATTTCTATTTAACCATAATCGAGGCTATATGTCGGTATAGAATACTTAATTAGAAAAAATCTTGGAAAGTTAAACGTTTTAAGTTATGCTTCTTCAAATGCATATCCAGAATAAGCGCCGGAATGTATATACCGACTTAAAATGTATGGTAGGACAAGTTAAATTTAATCAAACACAATAATGTTACCAGAGTAGAGGTTAAATACTCAAATAAGGGGGGGTAGAGGCCTTTTAGTGGGAATTCAGAAAAGTTATTCGCAATTTTTTGACTCTTTCTCCCCAAGACTGGCGACTTCCAAAGATATCTGAATCGACGGTCAATTTATTATCGCGTTACATTCTGTCTGGTAAGTTGTGCTTGAGATTTATAGCAGAAGGCAAGTGAGGAGATGACAGTGGTCTGGTTGGCGGGTAATAAACCAATTTCCTTCAATCGCTGTTAAGAGTTTCACAAGTACTCGTGTCATGTGAAAAAAGCGATCATGATTAATTAATTTACATCGATAAATGAAGTCTCTTGAATCAAACCCCACTTTATAATTCATGAAATTTAATTTCATATTTGAACCAGAACACTTTTCTCAACTCTCCTTTTAACCGCAATTAATTAATTGAGCTGGGTTTAGTGTGTTTTTTAAAGCAAGAAATTATTATATTCCTTGATCTTCAGAATCCTTGCTAAGATTCGCATTTTCTTCAACTTGATTAATGTAATTTTTGCTTCTCGCATACTCGTAGCCTCTTTCATGGATTTTAACTTGCCAACTGTTAATATTTTTATACCGCATTGGGTGAATTGGACTTCCCTTTTGGCGAGAGTGAAAAACTCAACACTTCTGTTTAAATAGCTCGAATCATTATCTCCGAAGTGAAGAGCTTATTCACGAAGAATTTAAATTACAGCTTTGCTTTGTCCCTTATATCTGGACCCATACAAAGAACAAAAATGCGTTTGAAATATTTGATTTCTTTTTGCTATTCAATTTTGCTAACATTCGATCTATAAGAGTATTTCCAAATGAATCAAAGTGCTCTACAAACTTCAAATATGGAGCATTTGAACTTCCTCAGAATATGTGACATAAAATATGGTATTGGAACATTGGAACATTACAAGATGAATTGGACTCCTCTTTGAAGAAAGAGAACAACGCATCACTTCTGTCCAGATTATTCTGAACCTTGTCTCCGGTTCAACGTCTATAGCCTGCCTTTTGTCATTTCATTGGTAATTAAAGAGTAGGAAATATCTTTTCGCTTGCATTCAATGTACAAGTCGTGCGAAGCAATTAGATGACTTTTAAATTCGTGAAATGATTTTTTCTCTTCATGTGTCAAAGCAATTCTATTATATTAAAGACTTATTATGAGATACACCAACCCCACAAAGAAGATAGTGATAATTAGATCTCTCTTGTCCTTTGCCGTTTTTTTCTTAATATGCTCAAAGAATTTGCTATTCTGAAAGCAAATTGTTGAATTAGTTGACGATAAATCCAATATTTTTGGCTGTGCCACGGAGAGTAAAATTCTTTTCAAATTTTAATTTTGTCATGGTTGTTGATAGTTTCCATTCTACTTTTATGCGCTTTTTAACGCAGTTCCCACGCCAATGGACGATCATGTAGTTGTGAAAATATGCTAAAGGCCAATATATACAAGTTAAAAATTTGTCAAAAAGTTATTTTCCAATGAGTACTTGTAGATTGGTGAGGGGAGGGGAGCTGAAGGGGTTTGGTGAACGGATTTTAGATACGGTTTTTTTGTGTCTCTAATATTATTTTGTAATGAATGATTGCAGGTTAAAGTATTATCATATTTCTGACGGTTTCTTGTCTCAACCACCTGACAAGTCGTTAGGAGGAGCGTATACCATGGAAGGGCTTTTGGCTTACCGGTGCCAAACATTCTAAATATCATTTTAACTAAAATACTTATTGGTGATATTTATTTTGGATTATTATTTGACAAAAATATCATGGGATGTTGATTTTATAGAAATTTATAATTATTTAGGTAATTATATTTTTAGCACTAACCAATCATTTCTCTAGGAAACGAGTTTAGAAACTGCCAGGTCTTCACTCAATAGTTATTGATTGGTCGGTAGAGTAGCTTTTCACTCAGTTGACAGCAAGTATTAAATTCATATCTGCGTTCATATCAAAGAGATGAATTCATAATTAGCCTATTTACTTAGCATCTCGAAGAAAATCACACTTGTCATCCAAATTATTTTTTTTTCAGACAAGTTTATTAAAATGGCTTTTTCATTAATTGGTATTTTCTGAGAGCTTCAGATTTCATATTTTGGTTATTGCTTAAAGAATAATATAAAATGTACCATTTTTAGTCCGAGATAAACTGACACGGAAGAGCAATTAATTATAAAACGTCAAATGGGAATCGATCAAAAGGATTTGAGATCAGCATAAATGTAACAAAGTGCCTTACTTCAATTAATTTTTGAAATCGAATTGCATAGGGACAATCGAATATAAAATCAAATCTATTCTATATTGAATTGACAAGGAAGACCCTTCTTGATTTAGTAATTCTAGTGAACATGCACTGAACTTCGTAAGTATTCATTTGTCACGCTCCATAAAGGCTATTCATGAAAATTGAATGTCGGAAGGTGGTGTCTCCGTTAATACAGCTATTTGGCATCAAGAATTTATATCTGTTTGGACGTGAACTGAACTCCCAAAAAATGGAACGCATCATGGATTGCCGCACCGCGATAGATGTTAAATAAGCAAAACATCCATCATTTCTAATGCTATTTGTCAGTTAAAGAGACGATTTTTGTAATTTAATAGAGTAGCTCACGTTTAAGGCGAATTATCAACAAAGTGTCACGGTAGGAAGCATGCCATCGCACATTCCTGTGAAACGGAAGTGAAAGAGGATATTTAATTGGACCGGATGTAAATTATTCAGAAATAATTTTGTTAAATGCAGGCATAATATTATTTCAGCGGTGGAATGCTTGATTCAACTTGGTGCGTTAGTTAAGAGTTAAGGTTGGCAAATTTGTATTTATTTTTGTTCTATCTTATAGTTATATTGCTTTTCATTTCCCAAAAGTCCTAATCTCTGGGGCTATGTCGATCGGAGATTTCCCATGATGCAAATAATAACAATGCATTGGTTTATCAATATTTTATTTAATTTATATAGTTAGAAATTTCCAATAAGATTTCATTTTAACGAACTACCCCCCCCCCCCCCCCGCTTTAAATGTACCTCTTATTTAGACTGGAGGTTGCTAATTGTAGGTAAAGACTATTATATTCCAAATTATTCATTTAAAAACGCCTATCGATTCGCAAATGCCTACTTATTTGCTTTTCTGTCGGAATTGCTTAGGTTTTTAGCTGTTTTTTTGTGTTGATTACAATTGCGTACATCGGTAGTTAGCATATCTGGAGAGGTGGAATTGCTGATTACTAACTGAGCTCTCACCTCTTTCTTATTTGAATTTGAGTAATGAGCTACCTATAGGATAAAAAGGATTGCTTTGTCCAGTCATTCTGGGAACTAATTCACCTCGTCACTCCATACTGTTTTCTTCGTTTAACTAAAAATCAAAAATATGCTAATCAAAATTTAGAAGCATTTACAGAAATTATTATTAGATATTATTGGATACCATTATTCGAAATATGTGAAAAATAGAATTTTCTTGCCTCGAAAATAAAACCTTACCAATTTTCATTCATGGAAAACCATTCAAATCTTCTTATAAGCAAGGAATACGAACCTTATCAGTGATCGAAATTTCTGAGTGAATTATTATTCACGATTAATTGAGCTTTATATCAAGTGATTGAATTGAATGCTTTGCTAAATCAACTTGAAAATTACATGTAGCCAAGGGATATGTAGCCAATCGATATTGGGCGGAAAATTGCATTGTTATTATTATTATTATTATTTGTATTTCTGGCTAAGACTGTATGAAAGGGTGTTAATGATTTGAATATGCGAAATGACAAAATTAAACAATGAAGTGGGGTCGATAATCGAGTTGGAAAGTAAAATAATGTTTAGATTCAAGAATTCGTATGCTATTCTAATGACCTCATGAGGGGTACGACTATAATTCTCATAATATTTTGTTATTCTTTCATCATATTTCGGGATGACCACATGTCCGTGATATGAAAGGTCACTTGTTCAAGTCTCTCATACCACATCAACCACTTTACACTTTTTTATACCTCAAATACTGATTGTCTGATAAATATTAGTTTTCTATTCAAATTTTTATTTATTTATTACAGATATCTTGTCTTAGGCGTGATAGGATCCAGTTGTTGTGAAAAAAACGCTCAGTTAATTTTCTAATCAGTGCATTCGCAAGATCATTCAAAACCCGATCGCATACATTTCTAATCAAAAGAAAGAATTTTTAAATTCTCGGTTAGGAAATTAGACACTTTTTTTCCATTTTCATTTGGCCAAATGGTTACTGAGCGAAAGCTTGTTTAAATGCATTAGCATTACATCGGTTAGCGTGATTATTTACGAAGTTAGATAGCAGGGGTTTGATGCTCACCCAATAAACGCGGTGTCCAATCGGAGTTTTAACCTGAATAATAAAGAAATCTGGTGAGTTAGAGTTTCCCACTGTGACGATGCGTTGAGTGTTTGAAAGCGTATTGTAATAAAAATATGAACAGATATCATTAATATTAGTTCGTGTAAAAGCGCAATAATTTCGAACTCTCATAATGTGACCATAGAGCAAAATCCTGAACCCCTGTTGAAAAGCTCTCCTTTTCTAATACTATCTCTTAGGAGATATTTTTGAGATAGTATAAAAGATCTGCAAAAGCTTCATTGCCAACTTCAAAAAAATATCTTTTGGTTGGCCTGACGCTATTCTGGAACATTTCTGATAAATTACTTTGACACTGCATTCCAGCCGAAGTACAAGGTGACATGTTACCAATAGGGATAACTTAATGTCAAAGATTCTTTCCCCATACAGAACACATGTTCAAGTTGTCCCTTAATAAGTCTTTGTTGTTGCCTGTAGACTGACACATGCTGCTTCTAACCCCTAGGTAGGTGTGGCAGATAATATCAACACTTTGGCGGTGTTTTAGCCTTAAAAGAGCGCCCATTCCTATAGGTTGCCTCGACAGAATTAGAAACAATTTTGAAATGACCCCCTCTTACAATGCCACTTCTATTTAATCTATTGTGGACTCATGAATGCTGTTAGCCAGCACCACGTGTTTTGCGTTTTGGGTATTGCCAACAAACTTCCAACAAGACTGGTGCCATTTCAATTTTACTGATATGCTACTGTTAATGTTACCATTTTTTAAATCACACCCCTTTTAAATATGCCGGTGCTTTTGTTTAGAATTATTTCTTCACACCAATTGTTTTAATCCTTTTTTGTGCCTCGAGGAATCATTGGCTAGACCGTTTTCTTCAAATTAGGATTTTATTAATTACTTTATTTCTTGACTGCTTCTAGAAAAAGAAGGCCACATTTGCCACAGCGAATGTCTCCCAGAGGCTGGATGCTGGGGTCCAGGACCCGCAATGTGTGCCCGGTGTTGTACTTATGAGGCAGACGGTGTCTGTGTAGCTGACTGCGCCGATGCACCCGGATTTTACCTCCCCCCGAATATATCAATCAGCATACACTCGGGGTTCCGATGTCCAACTCTTGCACTCACTCCTGAGCAAGTGGAGGTCATGAGCAATGAGGAGGTAATGGCGTTAATGAAACCCGCTCCCAAATGTGCCAGGTGTCATGAGGAATGCATGGAGACGTGTACTGGACCAGAGGCCAGTCAATGCATTGGGGAATGCAAAAACTTTAAGGTGAGTTTCTGTTTTACCAATTTGCACAAATATTCAATGCATTCAATTGAATAAGGCTTGTTGTTATTTTGTCTCATTTTTAAGGAGATGAATTTTCGAAGTTTATTTGCTTACAGTGCTCCACCTTTCCTTCTCCTTCCATCACATTTTGTAGCTCTTGAAGTGAATATGCTCTTTATGCTGTTAGCTGAGACAATTGCTTTCAAATCGCTATTTAACTTATAATTATTTAAAGTTGCCAGTCATTTATAAAAGTAGTATATATATATATATATATATATATATATATCATATCAGTCTTATTAATACCAATTAGGATTTCTAGTCTTAACTTAAGCTCAACTACGAGTAGTTTATTGCACAGAGTTCAAACCTGAAGTAAGTAAAGCTTGCTATATAATTTCATTTAAAAGATTTGTGGTTAGTTGGCTTTTTCATATAGAGTGCTTCGATCTCTATTATATTGTGAAATAAACAGTTTTCGGGGATCATAAATTCCAACAAACTTGATCTTACGAAGCAAATATTCTGATTTGAGAGAATTGTTTTTAAATTTATGCCGCAGAATAACTGAGAGAAGACTTTTTACCGAAAAAGAGGAACATTTGTTCATGAAAATCGAAGTTCAGTTGGTGACAAAACAATCTGTGTTGAAAATTGCATCTGTCAATGGGTACTCTCATTGAACTGCCTCCATTTTTACACTAGAGAGGATCATTTTGAAACTTGTCACTATGGGGCAATTGAAGTGAGCTGATTGTCATTTCCTCTTCCTTCTGGCCTATTTTCTTCTTTCTTTCTGCCGATCGCAGACACTTCACAACAAAATGGCTGGGAAAATTTCGACGTCTCTCCCCGTTTGAATAGCTGGTCAAACTCAGCCTTAGAAAGAAAAACTTCATTTTCTGTAAATATCTTTAATGAGCCCACCTATCGTTTATAAACCTTACTGTTTCCCTCACGACTAGTAGTGTGGTTGGAGGAAGTAGTTTTAGCAATTGTATGGCAATGATCTTACCATTAATTGGGTACTAAGGGAGGAGAGTATAAATAAGGGAAACATTTACAGTTTGTCGGAAATTTTGTCTGCATGACTCAAACAACATCCTTTGGGCTGTATGCATGCCGAATATGATAAGTCTGTTTTCGGGGTCTCGATTGCGACAGAAGATTTTTTTCCTCTCGAAAAAAACGCCATATTGTTTGCGAGTTAGTTGCATGCTTTCATTTGCTCGGGACGTTGCTTCGTCGTAGAATGTCCTTCTGCAAAATTTATCACTAAAACCCGAATATATTTGCTTATGTAAACACGAAAGTTAATTAGTAGGTGCTCAATTTTCGCACTAATTGCCTTTGTCTGAAATAGAATGCTAACGTCTACAAATGCTCTCAAAATCTTAACATTGAATTTCCTTTCCTATTATAAAATATTTTGTTTTCTTTCAAGCATTTCATGCATGTCTGCTTTTCTTGAAATGAACGCTGCGAAGTTAAGTATTGTTTGGAATTTCAAAATTTAAATTTAAAAGAAGAGGGGGGGGGGGGTAAGAATGTTTTTTTCATTATCCTCTACTTTTATATGTATTTTGAAGCTAATTCATGAATGAGACATCAAACTTATTTTTTATTATTAAATATAGACAAATGTTTAGTTTGTGGGTTCATTCGAAATTATAATTTTTTTGCCATCTTATCAGGTATTTCATACTGAAGGGTCTATCCTTATAGCCCTGAAATATTCATTAGACATTAATTAATAAGATTAAGAGATCTCGTTTCGGATACTTATATCAATGTGGTGAAAGTGTTACGGGCATTCAATCAAGATATTCTGATTTTGAAGCCGGTTGTTTTGAAGCTCGCCATCTTTTCTGCATAACTCAATGAGCAAGAGCAATGAACAGTTCTTGAGTTCTTTCCAGTCCTCGATGTATTTTTCTTTGAATTGGTCTCAGGAGTTCAGGAGGAGACAAGCACTTGCTTTTATGCTTTCTTGTGAATTTGTAAGTAATTTTCTCCAGATGTCTTCAAAGTTTTTAATAAATTCTCCTTAAAAATCGTGGATACATCAATAGGGTTGTTAAAATTTCGGTAATAATAATAGTTTGAATCAGAATAACAATTAATACGTTCAAATAATTGGCTTTTGCTCCATGTATATGAGCAGAAAAACTGCCTATGTACGTTGAACCCAATGCTGCGTGGTATTTGCTGTCAAATAATTCAAAACCCCTGCATCGTCAAGCGAACATCAACTAAAATATTTCTCGAACCGTCTCTCACCATCGAATTTCCATTCATTCATCTCTTGTGTCTCTTATTGACTGTTTCCTCTAGACTCTATTGCCTTGAATTGAGTATTCATTTCACGTTATCTTATAAGAATTCAATTATTACCCTTAACTGCGCTTAAGTCTGTTCTAAAAATATTTGTGCACACAAGCATCTGCTGAAAAGACATTTTACATGAACATATGTTTCTAAGTTGGCTGAAGATACCAGGTGTTCTATCCTATTTTCGGTGTTTTCCTTATCTTTTACTTACATGGATTTTGGACATCGGTCTTGGAATTGCTTCACTTTAGTCGAAAAATAAACTACTTTTAAATAGTTTTGATTTTACCACTGCAATATTATCGGATGCTTGAAGAAGAGTCCCATTTTTAAATTATTCTTAATTTAGCTACAATTTCTTTTGATTGATAGTAATAAGATAAGTTTCTGGCATATCCATCTAGTAAATATAACTCTATTTGAACGGTCTTTCGAATGAATGACTGTTTGCTTTTAGAATGCACTAAGCTTCAAACTTTCTTATTTATCCTTCTATTCTCTGTTAAAATTAATAAATACTGTTTATTGAGAGTGGTTAATTTGTAATAAAAATATAATTACTGGAATTGTGCTCCCAAGCAAAAGAATATACGAGATTTATCATAGAAAGCCGAATAATCACGCTTTTGGTTTAGGAAGGAAGATCATATAGAATTAGACAATATAGGCTTGGTATCAATGGAGGTTTAGGAATTTGAAAAAGAGCTTTCGAATCGCATGCTTTTTATTTCGTGTTTTAAGCCTTCAATATTCAATTTTCGTGATTTTTATCCAATTTCTCGATGGAATTTATTTATTCTCTGTCCCGCCCTCCCTTTGCGTAGTTTAATAATCAACTAAATCACTTCAAATATTTTTAGGATACTTATGGTACCCCCTCCCCCAGTCCATAACTAATATACCAGAGTTCTCTGGAGTTCACGTAGGACGAACAGCAACAATGATTAATTTCCATTTATTTTTCAACTTGAATCACTTTAATTGGGGGGGGGGGTTAATATTGCCATATTTTTTCATCAATGGGGAGCTTTCATTGGCATCACCTTGTAAGCCACTAGCAACTGAAATGTTTGCATAGTTGACTTCATTTTCTTAAAGGAAGTAAGCGTAGTATTCCCAAAAGGCTACTACAAAGTTGATCTTTGGTCGGTTCATGATGAATGGAATGCCTTTGAAGAATTCGAAAGAAGGCTCCACTCATAAATTTCAATAATTTTAATTTGCAAGGAAGTAAAACTTCACATTATTGATCAGTTTGCATGCTTTCCGTGTTTCAAAGTTTCTGAGTTGATCGAACTCATCATGCGTACTTCGCCAGAACCAATGCGCTGATCAGTAATGCAAACATATGCCAAGCACCACTTACCTACAATAATTGCTTTTTGTTTAAATTTCATGATCTAAGGCACGATGGATTCTCTATAAACAAACATGTTTTTATAAATAGAACTGCGCTTTTTAATTATGGTGTCGATTGATTTTCAAGAATAGAATCGGTTCGTACGAAACCTCACTTTTCCGAGAACTGGTTGAAGCAATGTGATTATTCATTCAATTAATGATCGCAAACAATAATTTTTGCTTTTTTGTCAAAATATTAACCCTATTGGATGGTAAGTGTATACTTAATACAACGATTTCCATTAGAAATCCCATCTTAAAGCCTTCGAATAAAGACGTTAATATGATAAGACTGAAATATCGAAACACGTGGCATTCGCATGCGAATCATTGAGAATTTCCTGACTGTCATTCATAATCTAATTTGTTTCTAATGGAAAAATAACGCCCTTTTGGAATGTCAGCGCATAAACAAGAATTTAAAAGTATTTTCAGAAGTCTTTATTTACTGTTTTGACTCTAATGTCTGATGGATTTTAAAAGATATTTTTATTCGGACTTAAGTAAATTATGAGTAATTATAACTTATCATAAATCGTGACATCTTCTGGGACTATTACGAGTTAAAAAATCGGATAAGAAGTTATATTCAACAGAGATTTTAAAAAACATCGATTTAGTACATAGATCAGTAGAAATATTTATTCATATATATGATGGCATCCATTAACCCTTTATTTGATCTCAGGTTTCTCAGAGAAGAGGAACATCAAAGTCACAAAATTGGAGAGTGGGGGAGGGACAGAAGAGTGATTTGCAGATGTAAAAGAGACAGGCACAAAGATAGAGACAAAGACAAGATGAGTACTGTGGAAATGGTCGAATATGAGGTATAGTCGGGATATGGTGGTTTGAAGTCAACTGTCAGTTTTTAGAATTTTATTGACGTATGAGAATAAGTTGCGTTGGGTGCACTTCGTGGAAGTTATTCTATCACGCACCCCATTTATTGAAATGTCGTAATTAGTGTCCGATGTATCAACTTCAATGTAGATTAGTAGTAACAGAGACTTATTGGTTGATAATATCCAGAATTTCAGGATCAAACCTATTTCTCCGTTACACAAACTTTAGTAATATTTATTTCAATCTTATGTAATGTAGCTGGTGGATAATTGACAGGGACAAACCCTCCCCCCCCCCGCCAATTTTCTGGTATATTTTATCGAGGAAATGGTTCAAAGCGTCTTTGAGACGAAGTGTTCGCAGAGGGAAACATGTTTTGTTTTTCCCCTTCAAGATAATTACATGATACTTTCGATGTGGAGGTAGTTATTATATTTACTTTTAAGCTAACTATTTAAGCACTCTTTCTGATAATGGTAATATATTATAAAAATTTATACAAGTTTGACTCTAGAATTAATTTTTGCCAATTTATTCAAAATGTAGCTCTTTCTAACATAAAGCAATGTTTTCAACTGTTTTTTTTATTTTGAAAATTACTTTTACTTAATTTCATACATATTTAAAACAAAGTTTATCGCTTATGCAACTCTGTTATGGTTGTTTAATCACATGGTGTGGCTTGAATATTTGACGTTTTCTCAGTACTGTTGCTAAGCTTCCCGCAGTGACTTTCACACCCTTCTGGGTGAAAGAATCCATGAAATACTTAGAAAATGAATCCACTTAGTATTCTACCGACTCATCTAATAGCTCTACTTATTAAATATCTGAAGAGCACTGTATTCAAAATGGACAGCAAACTTTGCAGTATCCTAACATTCTTGAAGAAAAAAACCAACCAATAATTGCACAAAGAAAAGCTAAATTGACTTACACATTAGTAAAACTGTCAGTTTTACTTCCGTATTTGTCTATTGCATTATTTATCTCGTACAAAGTACCTTTTCTACTGAAAGAAACAAAAATGGCGTTTTAAAATAAAGGTCTTTTAATAAACGTCCATGCAAGTTTAAAAGGTTACGTAGGAAAGAAGCCAAAGTCCAAATTCTATTTTTTGTTCAGAAAATAGCAAAATTGTATGGGCGGAGATTTTGGCCATATATGCTTACTTTTTTGTCGCTCGTTTCTACCTTCATGGACGTTTTAAAAAGATGCGTCTGTTTCATTTATGGCATTGCATCATGAAATAGACATAGTGGAGTGAATTCCATTTCTTAATTCTGAAATAATGAACGTAGTATTTTTGCATATCAGTCCACAGGTCTCATAGGAAATTTCCTTCTTATATCGATTTTTTAGTACAGCACTCCTCACAGGCATCATAGTTGATCTTCTATTTTTAAGGCTAACATTTTTTAATCGTCAGATGACCCTACACTGGAATTGCAGCACAGTAATTGCAATCAAAAATTATTTGCGAATCATCATAAAATAGGGATGGGTCTGTTTCACGTGATGAGGTGGATATTTTCAAGCATCGTTAGCTTAACTCTCCTTCTTACGCAATGCTTAAGAGTAAACATTATCTAGACAAATACCTTGAGCAGAACGGAGACTGATTAGTTCTTGAAATTATCGAACTTTTGGTTTGCTGAGACCAAATTAGATTTCTCTGTGTCAAATCGTAAATAAGAGAGATAAGTGGACTCAGAAATATGAAACAGAAAATGATGCCTCCATCAATTTGGTGAGAGGTTTCTTCTGAAATTAAATTCGGTGATGTGAATTCAAAAGAATACAAACCTATGCACTTGTTAGTCTGTATCGAATGTACTTTTAGCCGTTACATTTTAAAAAGAAAAATGTTGAAACGTAGAACCATGTCAAAATCTTATCTTGGTTTCGAATTGTGATTAAGTGGATTGAGTAAATTTGTAGTCTAATTTGAGCACTTTATCAGAACTAACGATCTGTCTGATGGATTACTGACAACTGTGTAATACTATTGCACATTGCTATTGCGTTAGGCATATGTTAGAATAAAAAATTCGTGTTATTTCTCCCCAATACATCCACTAACAATGCGAACTTGATTCGGAATAATTGCTTGGCGTTTATAACGTATTTTGCTTGACTTTTGTAGTCGGGAGAAAAATGCGTTCGACGGTGTTCTCAAGATCAGTACACTGAGGACAACATCTGCCGCCCATGTAGTCAAAAATGCCTTCCTCCTCTGAAGTCAGAACTAATTCCCGACGGAGTTTCAGCCTGTTCTGGACCCGGAGAATTCCTTGGACTTGGTGGATGCACATTCTGCCATTTTGTTCAAAAAGGTAATTTGCCTTATAATTAAGTAAATTAATCTCCAGACATTGTTTACGTTTTAAAAAGTAAAACGAAGTCACCAATCAAATAAGCGACTTCAATACTCTAATTTCCCCAGTGAACACCTCAAAATTCCTTTTCATACCCATCAATAGAGCCATTTTTATTGTCTGTTTTGGTTGCCTGTTTAGCTTTTGTACTCTCTCATTGTCTAACGATTTTATCGCAGACACATTGAATTCTTCTCAAACTTTCGTAGCTAATCCTTCATTACCTTAAATTTTATTCATATTTTGCAATACAAATAAAGGCATTTTTCCCACTTTTAATTGCACGTAGATACACTTAGATAAAATTCAGCTTCAGAGTAAATTGTATGTCAGAAGTATAAACGAAATATCCTCATCGGAAAATGAACTCATTCATTCGAAATCTAAATACATTGGAGAAGCCCTCATTCTGAAGATTTACTCTCCATCAATGTAAGTTGAAGCGAATGACCATTCTGATCCCATATACTTAAGATTCTAAATATGCATTTAGTTTTAAATTACGTTTAAGAAGAGGATAACGCATAATTCATGTCCAGGGGTCTCCAATTTATAAGCAACAGATAAGTGCTGGCACTTATTAGCATCGATCAACTATCGGCTACAAGATCTAGTGAGGGAGTGGATAAAATTAGAATCTAAAATAGTTATATAGAAATCACAAAAATATTAAAGGTCATTTAGGGAACTGACGAATACCAATGAAATTTAACTCTCCAAGCCTGGCGGAAACATTTAAGGGCGCACGATAGTACTTCAAGGATACTTAAGGTTAAACCACGTTAGTTAACCTATTAATTTCTGCATGCGAACATGTACCTCCCTAGCTGTCAACCGTGCCCGTAGTGATGAATATTCCTAGGATAAACCTCCCTGTATTGGAGAGAATGAATACTACTGTTTAAGAGAATTTTTATTTAAACTTTGATCTAACAAAAGCTAGCTTCTCACGAACTATAATCTGGCTAATTTTAAGGAAACGTGTGAAAACAGAATGCATTAAATTGTTTGTAAATACATGAGATTTTTATCACTATCTAAATAATTGGAATTCTTTAATTCATCTCTGGAATCTGGGTAGTTTATTATGCACTCGTAACATAAAGAATTTACCCTTTATAATCCTGTGGTGAATGCTATGCGATTCAAAGATGTCAAAGGTGCCTTGGAGATTAATTCAATTTGACTTGCAAATATGATAATATATGCGCACACTCGATTGGCACTTTAACGCACCTGGAGATATCTTCACACCTTCTTGTTTGATTTTAATGCTTATTTTGATGGTAATTATTGTTTAATTTCCTACAACAGATGAGTTGTTTCAGCAAATAAGCTAGCACTCTAATTTGAAGATTCGTTACCATTGGTTGCATAATCCTCTTATAAACAAGCATATGAACAAATAATCCAATTAGGTTATGGAAGGTTGTCACTTGATACCCAAATCACTGGTGAATACTCTTTCAAGAAATCATTTAAACAAAAAACATTAAATGGTAGAAGTAAATGGTAAAAGATGTAAGTGGAAGAATACATGCCAAATTAACACCCACTGGAACCAGGAGTAGCCAAGGAACCTCAAGTTGGGAAAAAATCACAAAGAAAGACTAAAGACGAGGCATCAACTTTGTACTCAACAGGTTCGAAAAAACTCAGTAACTCGACAAGCAAGAGGTTGGATGGATGCTTCAAGCATGCAGTTGCGTGATAAAAACAATTTACTGAATAAAACTTGAAAAACTTGGAATGCGTTTGGATTCTCAATCCTTGGTAAGGGGGACAAAGTTGCCTCAACGAAAGAGTTGGTTGACCTTGCCATCAGCATAAAAGGCAGTTTTTCCTTTATTTTCATTTAGTAATTAGTAAATTGCTGAAGTTTTGCTTGAGTTAATTGTAAGTTTTTTAAGTCCAAACGCTGTTTCTTTCCCCCTACATCAACACATCAGGCAGTGCATCTTTTAACTTTGAATGCACCACGTATCGTCTACGGTCTAGACTTGGTTCATAAAATTAAATTGAATTTTTTACAGAACCTCTTATTTTGCTGTGACAAATTATCTAATTTAGAGGTCGAATGCGATCCTTAATGCACATTAATAGGAAATTAAATTTGGAATCAATTTACTGTCACATTAAAAAGTGACCCGTTGATCAATTAATGCTTAATAAAGTGGACTTATGTTCGGATTGGCTATTGTCCTTCAATGGGCCATTTTAGAAATTGATTTTTAAAATAAACCATTTGATGAAGGGTTTGAATATCAACACCATTCCTTTCCGTTTCATGAATTTTAGTTGAGATTTTTTAGGCTATATCCCTTTTGTTGTAGATAAATTTCTAATCGGGTCTCATTCTGGAACTATTCAATCTCTAAGTACGCGATTTTAATCTACCAATTTTGGAGTCATACTAATATTAAATTCATGTGATTAACTTCATACCACTTAAAATCATTCAAATTTACTGTTTAAGAAAAAAATTAATCGTTTTGATTTCTAAATAACTTCATGAAATGCTGAATTGAAAGTAAGCTCTCTCCTTTTCCCAATCTATCTCAAAATAATACCTGCAATGTCCTTTTGAAAAATGAATTAAAATTAATAATAATTAGAGTCTTCAAGTAAATGATTAATGGGACACAAAAATTGACTCTAAAGCGTGAACTTATTTAGTGTATATGTAGAAAATACAGGATAAACTGTTTTGTTTTCAAGCCTCCTCAAAGTACCAATGTCTCAGTACAAGATGCCCTCCCCATCACTTTGGAAATTCCACTTATCTGAAGCATCTCAAGCTGGAGAAAGATGAGCTGTCCATGGATAATACACAAGTTGCAAATATTGCATTCCAGGAGTGCATTCCATGTCATCCAGAATGTGAAATCTGTGCCGGACCTGGAAACCACATTTCCGTGTGTCAGAAATGCAAAAATTGGATGTACAGATCTGAATGCGTCAACACGTGCCCTTTGGGTGAGTCATTGCTAATCTTATCGTGTTTAACCTTTAAAGCCTCGACTTGTGCCGCCGACGTGATGAGCTTTGGTGGTAACAGGCGAAGGCTATAGAGACGTATTGAACATGTTTCAAACGGCAATAGTGCCTTCTGTTAAGAGGCTAAAACTAATGGAGATTAATAAGAAAGAGAACCGTACGGTCCTAAGAGTTAAGCCGAAGATAACTGCAAAGTGGTACATTTTTACTCGGTGAATACCCTTATATTTACCTTTAAATTTCAACGAATTGACATGAAGGAACCAAATTCGCTAGACAATCAAGGTCTCAGGCATTTGGGGGCTCTTGAAAGTTGGCAGAATGAAATTTAACACTCATAACTTTGGGCGTCTTTGACTTTGGTTAAAATCATAAGTATCTTCGAAATTCTGGTCTCTGTTTTCCAGTGGGTTATGAACAAAAATGTTAAGGATTCTACATTAGCGAGATCATATTCTAGGCGTGTTTGTCTTTTATGTTTATGTGCATTTAAAGTACTATTAATTGTTATCAAGCTTCGGACTCTATTACAGTGGGAATACAGCCACATTTTCCATAGCTTCTTGCACTAATAGGACTCCTTTAACAGTTTCTCTCATAAGTACTCGCACAAATATGAGGGCAATATAAATTGAGCATTTTTTGGAGAGGAAGGCAGGAGGGAGGGAGACTGCATGAGAACGTTCACTGAACACAGGCTAACTAATTACAAGCCAAGGATATCCTTTGTTCGTTTTATAGGTGGTCATCAAAATCCTCGCCATTCCCCTGCGCCACAGCAGTTAATATGTTTGCATGCGTAGTCACTGCTCATTAATTAGGCTAACAGAGGAGTGAAAATTCGGGTTTTTCATCGGGGTCATTATGACTAGAGTTACAAAACTGTACTGTTGTTGATCATAAAACCTTTCAAAGTTACAATTGAAACATTCTTCCCTTTGAACGTTTTTTTTAAATTAAATCATTCTCTCGTGGGATAACGATCGGTTTGGCTGTTATATTTATCATTATCAAGATCTCTAATGAATCATATGCAAATTTTATAGCATATACCAATAAATGCCATAAAAGTAGCTTGAATATGCCCATTTTTTAATTTCGATATACTTGTATTTCATTATTTTGAGGCAAATTAGATTCTATTTAACAATTTTCACTTGATAAATTGGTGTCTGGAGAGACAACATTTTCGCATATGTATTTTCAGCCCATCTATTCCGTAAATTAAGCTAAACGAAAAAGTATACTCATAAGTTCTCTTGTTTCATTTCACGTTGGATACCAGTTAATTTTTATTTTGTTGGGCTGAACGATTTAGGCGATAATTGTGAGCATTCATTTTATTTATTTTACGCGTTTTATAGCCGATCTCTTTGCAGTATCTGATCATAGCTTTCAATTTTTATAAAAAGTCCATTTTTCGTATAATTAACCACCCATTACCAAAATTTTTTGTTAATCATGTTGGCAGTAATAGAATTGAAATCGAACTAGGAAGATGATAAATAAAGTAACTTTCCTCCTATGTACGTCTACTTTCCAACTTTAGGTCAAAATGACTTAATGCTGAAATATTGAACATTGAATTATATTTCACTTTGGCATAAGCCCTCTAAGGTACTTCTGATCATATGAAATCATTTTTGCAACTTTCCATATTTCAGACGATACCTACATGCCAGATTCATCGATAATCGATCAGTTGTCGGAAGAAGAGAAGAATAAGCTGGAGAAACGTGAGTGTCTTCGATGTCACGAACAGTGTTCTGGTGGATGCACGGCTTTCGGACCCGAATTCTGCAAAAACTGTCGCTATGCCAAAATAATGACTGACGATAACAAGGTAAGAAACCTTTTTATTTAAATCTTCATTCTTTGGCTTCCATACTCCATTTTTATATTGATTTATGAAAGGTTTCAGTCTTAAATCCTTCTAGATTCTTGTGCTTTTAAAATGAAAATTAATATAAAAAATTTTACGGAATCGATTCTAGATAAAACCTCTCAACAACTGTAAAATTTAGAGCTACCTAAACTTTATAAAAAATTTTTTTATTTTTGCCGATATATCCTAATATTAATTTACGTAATCTATGCATTCTACTTCTATCAGTTATTTGAAATAACCTGGATTAGTTTCTAGATCCCTTCCTGTCATTTTCTCTTACAAATTTCATTTGCTACCAATGGCATTCATAAAAATTGATTTAATTAAGATAATTAATGTATTGAGATTTCATTCAGGGCTTATTAATCAAGTTATTTAACTAATTGCTTGATCACTCTAAATTGCTTCAATCCTATCAACAGTTAGTTGAGACCAGCAAAGGCATTTTAAAAATAATAGTGCTACCTAGTGTTCACTTAAAGTGAATTCAATTTATAAATAGATCGATAAAATTCGATGTGAATGAAAATTTGCATTTAATAAGTGAAGCGAACGATTATAGAATTAGGAAATAGACACTGTAAAATAAGCACTCAATTATCCTCTTGAAATCCTATTACGAATCGTCATTTGTATTCACTAACGGCAACTAAATTGTTTCACTTGCAAAAAAGAAGTTAATCTTTGTGTCATGCGTCAATTTGTTATGCTCAAACTAATGGATTTTGAAGTCCTCTTCACTTTGCCAACTTTCCTTCCTGAAGAAGCCTGCTATCTAAAGTCCCAGTCACTATTATTATTAACTGGCTTTATCGTGACATAAATGGGAAATAGGATTCGAGTCTTTTTTGCTATTAGCCTAGAAGCACATACACTTTTCTTAACGTCTTTGGTATGGTCGCAAAATCACATTTAACTGTTGAGATTTTTAATTCCAATGAAGCCTTCTTTCTGATAATTCAACGCCAATTTCCTGAAACTAATTTTCGCACTTTATTCTCACTTTTATGAACTTATAATTCGTGCTGATGCTAATTTAGGTTCAATTATCCTCTTAATTAACAAGTTTAAGAGATGCGAGTGAATATGACCTGTACTCACGTGAAATAAATTTATCGGCGTTTAGCTTTTGATAAATTATTACTTTGAAATTACCAATTTCAAAGTTCTTACAATAGGATAGGTTAAATTATCCAGCTTACTTTTAAAGGTAGCATATTGACCAATTTGTCATTTATTCTTTGATCATCTTCTTTTTAATCAATTCTGTTTCTGTAAGCTCTACGTAAGTGTGTACATATTTTGATAATCTAAACTATCGGAATTTTAAGTGTAAAGTTGACTTACTAGGCAACCGTTAACGCAATAAATACATGTAAACTGTCATATATCATTCGTTTAGTTTTTGGCAAAAGTTAGATATTTCTTTTTAAGAATCCATGGCTACCTTGGAATTTTACATTTTTTGATTGATTGATCTGTGTCCTTGAATGAAGTACTCTGGTTTTTCCGGTTATACACTTAGTGAGCATTGTCATAGACAATAGTCATGAAATGATAATGAACAAAGACTTTTGAGTATAGGTAGCCTTCACTCTATTTTTTAACGAGTAGGATCGATCGAATATGGAACAAAGTCACTTCATTGGCGGTGAAGACACCGGACAAAGACAATACTGGTTATAGGTATATTCCAATGACAATGGAATCTGACGGGCCTGTTTACTTGCTCTATTAAAAAAGCAGAATTAGGGTAATTTGCTTGAAATTATTAGCAAATATTTGCTATTGAACGAAATCATTTGTATCATGACTTCACAAGTAATAAATCTTTAAGCCCATTGTAAAAGCGGACAGGCCTATTGTGATGTGGATATTTTGAACAAAAATTCCTATAACTTTATCTTTTATTGTATACTTAGTTTTGTTTCGTATCAATTGGAGGAGTGTAAACGGTGTTCGCACTAAAAATCTGACGCTTTTGACATTCCTGATCTAGATTAATATTACTCAAATAAAGTCTTCTTCATTTCAAGCCGATTTGGAGATTCTATTTTTGTCTTTCCCATTAATGATAGACCATAAATTTCAGGACTCTCGGAGTCGTAAACAGCAGTGCTCTTGAAAATGAAATTTGGTGAAGATACTGACTTTTCCTGTTTATTATTTGGCATAGAGTAAACATGTCTGAATGTTTTTTCATAGCAGGAACTAGATTCTTACTCAGTTCTGAAATAGTAGCATATCGTCAGTTTACATAATAAAACAGAAAAAATAAATATTTAATGGTTCCATATCTTAGGTAGAATTGAGTTTTAAATTATTTGTCTTTAATTGAGAACATCATCATGGTTTGAGACCCGAGGTCTGCTAATGCGATTGACCGTGTCGTGAACTGAATTTTGCGGATGGGAATCAAATCCGTGTCCTCTAGCGTGACAGACGAGCTTGATGACCACATTCTCACTGATGATCGTAATTAAGCAATAGGGAAACTGCCTCTTTGGCTGTCAAATACTCTAGTCATGTCGATACCGCAATGAGCTTCACACAATGCTGTTGGATGTTAAAAGTTGACCATTAATATTGTTATATGTGTATAATTACTTCAATCCGATAAGTACTGAATGTCTCCTTATTAATCTTCGCCATCTAATGTTAAGCTTTGTACCAAAATTGATAAGAAGAGAAGCTTGTTGACGTAAGTTTAATTTTGTTTAAATCTATTGGTCTCGGTGTGAGTCTTTTTTAAAACGTTTCATTGCATTAAAATTTTTAAATAGATTTTGTTTAACCATTTGGCTAGATTTAGTAATGAGGGTGCTCTCTAACTAACTCTTAAATTTTCAGCTTTTTTAAATAAAAATTAATTTATTGTGGGTATGAAAGCATTCAGAATGGAAGGCAAACTGTAAACCAATTTAATGAGAAATCGGTCATTTTTGGAGCCTTTTGAACTTTGAGCCTGATACCATTTTATAAGAATTTTTAAGAATTTCCTGTTTTCTAAGCAATTTTCAAAGTTGCTATTACGTTAGGACCAAATTTCAAAAATTTAAATAAAGGTAGTATTGCCTGCACTGCACGATTTACTTTGTCCGTCGAATTAAATTTGGTCATTTTTTCTAGATGTTTAAATCTAATGACTAGGCCGGATTTACATCTGATTTAGTTTTTGAGTAATAAATATTTATTTAGCTTATGTTTAAGTGAGCATTTTGTGAGTTAAAGTAACTTCATTCACTCCTCAGGTATTCTATTTATTCGGCATAAACGAGGTGTAAGACTAAATGTGATATTCGCGGTCCTCTCAGTGCCGGATCCCATAAAAGATTTATTTTTCGAAGCATTGAATTTTTCATCCACGATCTATTCCTGCCCGCCAATTTCCCTAGCTGATGATTATGTGAAGCAAACCTCGCGTGTTTTCTGGGTTATTGGGATAAATTTTATGAATTATTTCTTTAGCATTTTTGCCCTTTCTGCAATATAACTACACATTTTGCGCTGAAAAGTGGATTAACCTTTAATGAGACATCAGAAAAAATGCTCAGTCGAAAATGCGTACTTGACAACGAAAGCCAATTGATTATTGATTATTGTAGTTCTACTAATAAACCTAGTTCGTGAAAATAAATTGTGAAGTCTGAAAGTGCCCACGAAAGAAATTTACTGCGACAGTTGGAATCGATTAGTGTGCTTTCAGTCTAAACGTGAATTGTGCTTTGGTTTTCTAGTTCATCTGCAATTCAACTTGTCCTCCAGAGTTGTACAGAGTGGAGAATACAAACCTTTGCCTGAATGAGAAACAGTACAAGGACCTGGTGGGAGACAATGCAACAAAGGCCAGAAATCAAGCACTAATTGCGGCTGGAATCGTTCTTCTATTTCTTCTCATCTTCTCCTTTGTTTTTACAATTCTCTGCTTCAATTACAAAGCCAAAAGAAGTCGCATCAAGGAGGCTCTCAAATCTACTTATACTAATATCAAGGCTCCTGATATGAAGGTTAGAGCACCATGTTTCATTAGTCAATGGAAATTCAAAACGCTTGGATGAATGGGTTATGTAGATTTATCTGTGGTAGATAAAACTTACCTAGGTCTTGTAATGTATTGGGAATCACGTAGAGCTACCCTAAGGATTCTTGAGAGAGCATATCCTTATCAGATTAAATAGTATTGGGGTGTGACAGTTGCACCTACTTAGATATGCTACTGCGACACCCAACAACAGGAAGAAGTCCACCTCGCGCGAGTCACCTTGCTTCAAATTTAGTTCATTATGTGGTCATGTACTACGAGTCCAACTATCACAATTATCGCCCTTCGAACCTTATAATATTCACCAAAGTTCATGTCTGAAGTGCATCATTAAAACGGCAAAAGTATTTGGTTTTATGGTAAAACTATATAATGTAGAAAAAGCGGGAAATCGCTAAGCAATAAACATTGTAATGCATCTCCTAATTTGAAATTATCTGAAAACACGGACATTTGCCAAAATATTTAAAATATGAGCAAAAATAAGTGAGGATAAGGTCTATGCTAATTCTTTACAAATCTCTACATGAATTTCAGATCTTAAAGATCTGGAATTCATAATTCGTCGTTGTTTTGTGAGCCTGATTTTGTTCGAAAACCGCAGTGGCTTGGCAGACTTGTTAATCTTATAAGTGGCAATTTCCATCACCATCCCCCTCCCTCAATATCGTACTTATCCTCTACTTTCTACCAGCGTAGTATTCAAGCAACTAATCCACTTCGAATTAAATATCACCAATTGATATGGTTTACAATAGAGTGACTATTTATTGCCACTAAAGGGTCGTTAAATGGTGCCATTGACATTTATAAAAGGCAAAGTAATTTCTCCCTCTCTAAGTGTGTGTGTGTGTGCCGAATTCAGGTGCTAAATGCAGAAATTTGATTAGTGGGTGTGTTTGTATCAAGAAGGCTTTAGTGCACACTAAGTGTTCTGGGAACCTTTGAACATAAAATATCGTTTTTTTTCATTTATTTGAAGTTCATTATTTCTGAATATTCAATACTTTTTCTTCATATTTTATATTCCCGATCAACGTTTCAATTACATCCTGGTATGTGAATAGGCGAAACGGCGAAGCAGTGCAGTAAGGTGTAAGATAGGGAAGCAAATTTGATGTTTCATAATTCATTTAAATTTTGAAATCATTGATTGTTCACCTTCAGGGACGTAGCATCTAATTGTTCCAAAGCTCGCATCAATTGATTCAAACCCCAGGCTTCTGGGTGAAGTTATGAACTGTTTGTATCTAATGATTGACAATACCAATTTGATTTCCATGTACTCATCTTGAAGCCCTAAATGCAGTTTACACATGCCATAGCTCACAATAACTCTAAAAAATAATAACCCCAGATGAAAAATCGGTTTATCTTCATTTTTGCTGTTGCCTGAGTATGTTTTTCTATACCGGGAATGCTATTATTTTGGATATTACCGTCGAAATTTAGGCGCCTGATATTTTATTTGTTCCGACTTTGGTCCGAATAACAATTAATGCCCATTTCGCTCCTATTTTTCTGCTTATTTCCTGTCGGCATTTAAACGAACTTCTAACTATGTCTGGATCTTGAAGTGAATGTGAGAATAATGAATGTTGTTTTTTCGAATAGCTGCAAATCCTTTAGTGAAGATTAGGTGTGCCATTCGCGCTTTTACCCGCTTCTTTGCAAGCTCGCAATCGAAACTCATTCATAGAGTGAAGTTTCTTGAGAAATGAACAAAAATAGCAGGAAATAGTTGAAGATCTTTAAAAATTACATTGTTCCTAAATCAGGAGCTTTGTGTGCTTGGTTGTGATTGGAGATGCTATCCGTCAAACGACTACATTTAGCCCACATCTGTTTCATATCTATGGCTTTTGCATTCTTGGCTGTTGGCATTCGACCAGTTTATAACAATATTACACAGTTATTGTTGTTTTTATATTTTGAACGCTGATAAAATTAATTGCCGATGGAACATCCATTTTCGTTTTTTCGCTTATGATAACCTACTTGGAAGCTAGATGTTTTGCTTTCATTTATAATTTTGCATTTGCTTCAACATCCATTATAAGTAAATTTTGTTGAATATTAGAGGGACCCATTATGGTGTTGGCAGGGAACATTTATGCTCTTTAGACAAATTGGACCTTGAAGAAACGTTACTTCCTCCTTCTGTGCTACCACCTATTTGCTTTAGTAAATAACTTATATTACTATTTCTATCATATTTCAATATTTAATTTACGATACAACAACAATTTTCCTTATATTTGTAACTACCAATCAGGTTTGAGGAGGCTAGATTGAAATGAGGAGCTTTTTTCATAAAAATTGACAGTTGGATATAGAGGGACCCAGTGAATGAAAGCCTGAACTTACTAAGACATTAACAGTGGACTCAAAGTGGCCTTTATTTTAAATACCTTAAGGGGTTTTATGTAATTGGGTGGATCAAACTGAACGCGTGATCGAAAATACCAACTAAAAAAGACTCAGTGAGTTGATTGTTACTAGTTTCCAGTGTTGTGGGCAGTTGAGGTTATGTTTTGATTTTGTGACATGCGACACCACCTGAGAACGAGAAATAGTTTGGTTAACCTAAAAAATGAGTCTCACATGAGCATATAATGAAATAAAAGCAATTATCTTCTCCTATTCGTTTTTTGGCACATTAATCATCTACTTTTATAAGGAATATAATTCGCTTTGTAATATCCATTTAAAATAGAAATTCTCCTGCATTTACTTGGTTTCTGATTGATTTTTTCAAAGCATTTAATTGCTGGTTTCAATTGATTTGCTAGTATCCTCTTAAGGTCTGTGTTTAGCAAGTGCCTTTCAAAGGCATTTGGAGCATTCACAGGAATCCACTAAAGTTAAGCACAAATATTTATCTCAGGCATTGAGTTTTTTATTTTCATACAGAAATAAGCCAAATTCCGTGCAGATTTCTAAACCCTCGGTGTTTTTATTACAATATCTCCTTTCCTGCGATAAATTTCTCCTCGACTCGAGGTGATAAGACTATTTGCTTGGTTCTGAAGTATCCCCACTCTCCAACCCCCCCACTCCTCTGCCCACTTATAAAATCATTAAGAGATCATGTACTTAACAAGGGTGTCCTCTTGTATCGTTAGGTATCTGCTACCTCTCCTGTGTCTACTGAATTAATGGGAAATACTGCATCTGGCGCAGTGACCATAAAAGACCATGAGGGTGTATGTGACTATTTGTATCACGTTTTCTTAACGCGTCTGTCGCAGTTCACTTTGCTGAAATATATAACTCAAATTAAATTGTTTGAAATATTAAAATCTAAGAATATATTACAATATCTCTTCGTGCAGTATAGTTGAAATCGATATTAAGCTATAAAAATAGCCAATTACACACCCACGCATCGTGCTTTGCTAGGTGGATAACAAAAATCAATAAATACATATCTCATCATTTAGTTGAATTTTGTGTCAATTATGCTTTCTTAGGTGTCTTTCATATCATTATTCTAAAAATAATGAAACCTAATTCTTTTTACTTCAATGCTTTTTGCACCAAGTGCTCCATTTTTTCATTTTATTATAATTAATAATGAACTAATTAGATGCCTTATTAATATAATTCATTGTAACTTGTGCTAGTGGTTATTTATAAATTCCGAAATGAAATATCATGACATTTGAAACCTCGGTAACAGTGGAATAAATGTCAAACCCCTAAAGCTGGCGATCAAAATTTTATTTCTCACGAAAAATGAATGGGCTGTTTCAGAATATTCCTAATTTCACAGTTGAAATCAATTGAACAGTTTTTTCCAATAACTTTTGGCTTTTAAGCGAAATATTTTCAACATTAATATCCACATCAAATCGCAGCTGTACAACTAAGGCCTCCTTCAATTGGGGAAAAATAAACCCTTTTCTTTTCTATCAAATGGCAGGCGTTTTGATATTTATCATTACCTCTTTAATTGACTTCAGGCTTCACAGAGAGGAAGGAACATCCAAGTGAATAAAAGTCCAGAGGGGGGTGACAGAAGAGTGTTTTAAAGACTTAAAAGAGACAGGCACAAAGGTAGGGAGAAAGGTAAGGTAAGGTGAGTACTGTGAATTTGGTAAAATACGATATACAGTGGGGTCATGGTAGTTTGAAGTCAGAAGTCAACTGCCGGTTTAAAGACTTTTTTCCAGTACGAAGATACGTTGTCCAGGGTGCACCACGTGGAGGTAAGTCTATCGCACAGCCCGATAAATACACCCTTAATTTAGTCACACTAAATATTCAGAAGACATGCTTAGTCAAAGCCGCGGTTTGGAAAATTCACTTGTGACGCCAAGCGAGTCCAGCAGAAGCAACCAAAATTTTCCATTCCGGATTCAAAAGAAAGAAAGCCAAACCCCTAAAGAATTCGACTAGGCCCATTAAAGAACATAATGACTGTGATATGCAAAAATTCTTATAAAAGAAAGTTATCTTTTGCGATATAGTGACTGGATCACTTTTCTCCAGACATAAGAGCTTTGAGTCGTATAAATAACAGGGGTGATTAAAATTTTACCTATCAGATTTTTCTTCCCATTTGTTGATAAAGATTTCAACATGATCCTCCAACCCGTCAAAGAGAGAAGCGTATTTTTATTGGGATGTGTAATAAAACAAGATTCGGATCCCTAATATTGTATGCAGTTGGAAATATGGATATATCCATTTCTATTATTTAGACCTCTTACTCTCCGACTTTTATTCGATATAATAATTTTATAAATCCTTGTAATAAATGCATAATCTCCCAATAAAACACTAATTTTTGTGTCTATTAGGACGCCAAATCCAGTCGAGAGCCTAACATGGGTCGATGGGAAATGATCAATATCGACGATTTGTCCTTCGATGAGAACAAGACCCTAATAGGGAAAGGTGCTTTTGGTGAAGTGTATCGCGGAAAGTGGCGCGTTCCAAAACGCGTATTGAATCAGTTCAACTTGGCTCGAGGAACTTCACTTGATGTTGCCATCAAAGTGATCCGATCATCTGGTTCTGGATCATCTCAAGGTGGACCCGCGACAAATCCTGGTGCCAGTGCATCAGAGAGTAGCTCCGATGCTTCTCAAGTCGATGCAAATACGATTGATCGCATTACTGCAAGAAGCAATCTACAGGATATGCTTGCTGAAGCTAAGGTGAGTTCAATTATTTGGAGACCGGAAAATAGTTCCCCTCGAACTGTTTTCGTCACGTCTATCCAATTTGAAGCTCTCACGCAATATTGTTTTGTGCCAATAACCCTCGTGAAAAATGCATGTCCCCTCGTGAAAATTCTATTCGTCCTTTTATTTTAATGGACGTAATTACTTTTCTCGATTTTTTCGTCCAATGAACGTTGATAAAGTCAACCGTTTAATGGCAACTAATGACAAGCAAATTTTTCTATGATTCTTTTAAGCGCAAAGAAGTATTATTACATTGTTTTATTTGCCTATTTATTAAATATATTTATTAATGTTTCAAATTGCAAGTAGTGCAGCAGTTTTTCGTAATATGCCAGCATTAATTTTTTGATAGAAAAGTCAATGAAATATTCTTGAAACATTATCAAATGTCAAATGAATTGGAACATCCTTTTATTTAATACATGGAAAACTAAAGGTCATTGCAAAGTGTTTGCGGTCGAATTTAGATTAACGTTTAATTTAATGGTTATTTAGCCCTTTTAAGCCCTTAGAACCGTACAGCCCTCTTTCAAAATAAGCTCCATTGGTACTAGTCTCGTAACAGAAGGCGGTACTGCCGTTTGAAACATGTTCGATACGTCTCCGTAGCCTTCACCTGATATCACCAAAACTCATCACATCGGTGCCAACAGTCTTCTGTGAGACACTTGTGAGTGCGGTTAAGTGCAATTTTCAAACGAAAACTCATGAAAGCCCTCAGATCACTAATATGCATGAAGGTACTTTAATTCTCTGAAATGGAAGGCAATTGTTTTACTATTTAGCTTAGCATCAACTATTTGTGCTCGGTTAGAGTCGAAACAATTGCTTTAAACTTTGCCTTGAGGTGTAAATAAGTGAACACCATTAAACCGGTTACAATGTACACATCTTCTGTTGTTATTGGTTTCAGGTATGCAAAAATCACTTTGATCAGTCTTATCTGTCCTAGTATAATTGAAGAGAATGTCAAATACTGGGGTAATCACATTTGTGTGCTAGGTTTCATGGCGGAAGATGGTAAATAGGACTACATCCACGAGGTGCCATAAATCATCGCAAATGGTAAATCGATGCGTACAACATTTTTGGCACTTATGCACCAAAGGGAATTTTGTACCTAGAGGATAATTGAATCTAGTCACGTGATAATCAAATGCAAATTCGCCTTAAGTGCAAACCACTATTTCAATGCTAATTTTAAAATCGATGTGACTCTTACTTATCCCGACCTTAATTTAGGCATTTTCACTAATATATTATTTGATTATTCAATATTGTAATTGGCTTCTCTTAATTAAAATCATGGATCACGCGATTTGTAGAAAAATCTTGCATTTCTTTCATCCTCTAAATTTATACTCGATTCCCTTAAAAGTTGCCTAGACGCTCACAGTTTGGACTCATTAGAACGATTGATAACCTCTCATTTGAACTAACTACATTCGCGGCAGCTCCAAATTTAAACGAGTCTGTTTACTTTGCTGAAGTTGGCTTGTTACTTTAGCCCCAAAAGCGGAATGATTTCAAACATTGTAATTTCGGTTTTTAAACTTAATCGCAATAAAAGATGTACTTTTCGTAAATTAAGTAAACGTAGCCCAAGCTATGGGCAATAACTTCTCAGGTTACCCTGGTTTTAAATTTTAAGGAAAGACGGTTCTCACGCAGTGAGTTGCCTTTCAATTCCAAAAAATATCCCCGTTCTTGGAGAAATTTAATTATTTCTGCTCCAATAGTAATAGTAAGTTATAGATAATTTGTTTAAATGCGTATTTATTACGTCCGCTGGTCAGGAGTAATAATAAAAGCCTTTCGTTATGGTCAAAATTTAGACAAAGAGGCATAAAGTCTTATAAATATTGTTCTTTGCAAAGGGATTACTGTAAATTCAACATTTTTCATTAATTCGATTGATGCCGGCAAATTTAATTGCATGCCAATGCTATTGAATTACTGATCGTAAAATTTGAGGTGGTTAAAACACCACCGTGCAGTCTTTAAACCTGAAACTCAATTTAAATAAAGTTAGGAATTTTGAGAGAGACTGTGAGCAGAATCAGGTCATTGACGATTTAGAAAGTACTTCCTCTAATGGCCATGAGTAACTTTTTTAATTTTCTCAATACTACAATCTCAGGTTATGGCGTCTGTTCAACACAAGAATTGTCTTCCATTGATTGGTGTTTGTCTAACCCGGAAGATGCAATGCATGGTCTCCATGTTTGTGGAGGAGGGCAGTTTGGATCGATACCTTCGCCTGCATAAAGATGATTTAAATAGCTTCACTCTCCTCTCCTGGGCTGAACAAATAGCTGATGGCATGGCATATCTTGAAGAACGAGGAATTATCCATCGGTATGTCATGGCAGAGGCTTTCAGTAAATGTGACTGCATTTTTTAAAAAGCGCATTCATATTTGTTTATTCAAACGAAGAAGTTAAAAAATGGTTCGTTGGGATAAAAAATAGTCATTCGGTCTTTTGCTGATTTTAAATTTATATATTCTCATATTAAGTTGACATTTATTTAATATAAAACTTTATGAATTTACTTTTTGTGCATTTGAATTGTAATGTTGCTTTTGTTATGGTTATGCAAATTTTGTTTACTACAAATTCCTTTAAATAGCCTAAAATACTAAAATATCATTCGATGTAAGGAATAATTTGTTGTTCAATATGTCTGATAGTTTTTTTTGCTTTTACTTTTTGTACTTAATGTTAAAATTATTCAGGAGGCTTAAGATGCCATTAGAAATTCTCAAAATATTTGGTTTACATTAGCCTACTTCACTCGCATTCTCTAGCTTTTTATTATAGTGTTCTTTAACCAAATTACTACCTCATTTGTTAGTCGAAGTAAAGCGGATTTTGATAAATTAAAGGTCGTTAAGAACATTGGCTTCATGGGAACGAATAGTTGGTCCTTCTCTTACCTTATCAGACAACTACAAATGCGTCGGCTTAATATCGGAGCAAGTTGTCATAAGGAAAGTGATGTAGTGTATTCAAGCATTTTTATAACCGACCACTACCGTGACTAGCAAACGGAATTAAGCATTGGATGAAAATTTCCAAAGGAATGATAATTAACAATACACCTAACTTAACTTGATGTAAGCTCAATTTAACTTAATTTCACTTCTTAATATTCGCTTTGAACTAAGTTAGTCAAAATCAGGAAGTTCACTTCTTCACGCGCCCTGTCTTTCGAGTTTCATTAAATCTGAATTAAATTGTGGTTTTTTTGCTTCCGTTGCCTAAGTAACCAGGAAGATAAAAACATAAGCAAAAAAATAAAACAAATTAATTTTCATTTCGTTTTCTTTCCACCTTGCAAGTGAGATAATACCTAGGGGTTTGCTAATGCCAGTTGCCCAAGTTGTGTGACCTTTGCGTTTCCCCTAGTTCATGTGGCATCGGCTATTGATTTTCTATAGTGCTATCAGAAGAGAACAAAGCAGTTTCTTCCGACATGGCGTCCCAAAAGGCATAATACTAGAATTCGCTGTATAAGAGAGATATTTCATTTTAATGCATTTCTAATAATTGTGGCGCAGGGGGTGAGTAGCAGTAGAACGCTCCTTTTTTCTTTCATTTAATTTCACAAGTTTGAGTTATCTATCAATTTCATTTGCAGATCTTTCATTGTTGTAAAGCAGCTGAGACAGTGTCCGCATATATGATTAGATCAACGTAAGCTGGCCAACTTATATGCCAGCTTCACTGAGATTAATGTATTTGGTAATCGATAAATCTAATTTAATTTACCAGTGATTATTTTGGAAGGAAGAGTAAACGCATTCCGGCTAAACTGGTTCACATTGCTGCGGGCAAAAGAAATGTCTATAGCTGCTCCTAGCACAGACAATTGGTTCGCAGAGCTCTGAACGATGGAGTCGAGAGTGCAAAAGAATCTATTGATTGATAATGTTTGAAGTTGAGAGGGTGGAGATTGAGTAGAGAGAGTGTGGAAGTAATCAGACCGTAACTTCACTAATGAGATGATAAAACTTTGTTGTTGTGTCTACTTTACTCAAGCGTAAATAAGGTCAAATAATAATAATGATAATAAATTATTTAAACTAATACTTTGTTTCCAAGTAACTGTGGGAAACATTTCTGTCGATTCATCAGTCATTATTTTGTACCTAGTACCGTTTCCAGCAGATATTACAAGTCTTCAACAAAAGTAAACGATTTAAATGAGCGAAGGTTGAAAGGACTTACTAAGTGATGAAATTGTAGAGAGTTGAAGGTCATGTTCTCTGATGTTAAGTCTTGTGGCGTGGGATTTCTGAAAGCGCTAAGTCAGTTGATTTTCCGAAAGCGATGATTAAAGCTGCATTGTTACCTACTTTATCATATCCCAATTTGTAAAACTAGCATTTGTGTTCGCAATGTTTATTAAGAGTTTTAAGTAACTTTACCTTATAGTTTGGTGATATATTTTTACATTTTAAATTGAGATTTCTCAATTCTCTTATAGTGACTTAGCTGCTCGAAATGTGCTAGTTCAATCTCGGGAGCACGTTCAAATAACCGACTTTGGTCTGGCAAAGATGTTGGAAAATAGTGATGAAGATAGCGTCGTTGTTCGAACCGGTCGAGTTCCTATTCGTTGGCTGGCGATAGAAACCCTTCAATCTGGAATTTACTCCCACAAGACTGATGTCTGGAGCTATGGTAGGATGCATAACCGAAGTTAAAAAGTCAATTCTGCTGAAAAGATTTAAGTAGCGGTGTATTTTGTTTTCAGGAGTGACACTTTGGGAAATATTCACCTTTGGGAAGCAGCCTTACGAAAACATCGCCACGACGGATATTAAGGATCATGTAATGAAGGGTGCTCGATTAAGCCAACCAGAGATCTGTACTCTTGATACGTACATGGTTATGGTTAGATGTAAGTAGGAAGAACAATAAATCAACAAATTCGCTTTACAATTAATCTCATATAGAATGTTTATTTGTAGGCTGGATGGAAGAACAAGAATCAAGACCAACATTCCTGGAACTGATGAAGTGCTTCCATAAATACTGTCAAACGCCCGGAAGATATCTTTATATTGAAGTGAGTTTCTCTTATTTGAAGATGAGGAATATCTGTGAAGAATATAACCAAGTTTCTTCGCTTTTCGCAGGGCGATGAGTATGCGATAACTCGCACAACACCATATACGCCTTCTCCAGCACCTTGGACTGAATTGAAGCCCCTTTTGGGTGCCAATCGCGGTATTCCCGATGGTGTTCCATCACGCAATGGAGGATCAGGTTATACCTTCAGATTCCCTGAAGAGCCCTTCTTCGATGATCATCATGCCCTCAGAACTGGTGAAAATGGTGGAATTCCGGAATCTGACGCAATGCTACCACGTCGTGTTGACCCCCTTCTTAGGAGGTTCTTCTCGCATTCTAGCGAAGCGAGAATGCGAGTGAATACACCATTGGTGGGAAGACAAGACCGAATTGTTACGGAGAACACTTCTCTGGCCTCGACGAACCTGGATTCCTGGGGAAATGGTAGTAGAGTGCCCTCCAATTTCGCTCATATTTCACAAGGTAAGAGATTCCAAAGCGGCATCTCTTAATTCCTTGAAGTAGTTTAAAAGAGTTTAAAATTGACTAATGCAACGAAGTGCTGAAATCGGTAAATGCACTTATTAGAAATATTTGATTTGGATGAAATGGCCCATAATTGCCAATGTTACTTGGAGAGAAAAAGATGATGGTAATTAGTCTTTCTGACATAATCTACGTACACTTTATTTGCTCATCTTTATTAAGTGTTTTCGTGATTCACTTTCATTTCTTATTCACCGAAATGCATAGCTCTATTCTGTCACATTTATCAATTGTGGTAAATACTTTTCCTCTAATAAGACGGGGTCAAGAAACCCCGGAATGTATCAAGAAACTTGCATTCATTCTCCATCACCCCTTCTAGTAGTCATTTTCAAGGAGCGATCTCTCAGGCAAACTAGAGTCACAATGGCTCTAAGATTTTTTTAATAATAACCAATATTTTTGCTTGCTATTCTTATGAGTTATTATTTGACAGTTCAAACTCTATCTAGAAAAATAATAATCGCATTGAATTTTGCTTAAGTTATAATTTTTGCTGAAGCTATAAAACTTATATTTTTTTCTGAAAGCTTTAGAGGGGAACTCACAACAGCCGAAGTACTACAACACTTCAGCTTTTCTTGGAAGTGGCACTTATGGACCCCTTGTTCGACCTCCATCTCCACCTCCTCCATTGGCTGAAGCTGAGCATGACGATGACCTAGATAATGCGACTTATCTCGAAAATAGAGGAGCGGAAGTAAATTATCTCTTGACTCTTGGCAATTCTACAGAGACGGGTGAGCAAGCTACAGCAGAAACACACCTGGATGACTACTTGGAGCCGCGAACTAACGGTAAATATATGCTGATTCGAATCAATAGAATGTGGGAAGAATAAATCTTACATTTTTCAATATTTTAATTTAAATGCACAAAATTTCACTTTTTAGACAATAAGGCTGAACGAACGTTCGATGAATGTGCCGTGGGGAACCCAGACTATTTTCAAACAAATCTGGACTACCTGCAACCAACCAATCCCACTGCGTGAAGACGACCTTCACCTGGCCCACATATTATGTACATAGTTTTCAACCAATAAGCCCACAAAGAAAAATGCTCCAACACATATCATTGTCCTGTTGCCCATTTCCATCTAATAAGACGGAAATTTGTGAATATAAACATGCAAAGCTGGCATTTACGAAGGCCGTATTTATGTACGCCCCCCCCCCCCTATTTTTCCTCCTCTTCCTGTAAACTTTTTAACAGAAAAACTATTAAATTCCTGCGACCAACCACTGAATTCCCCCCAATAGAAATGCACTCACTGGAGCTTCTTTCTTTTATCCTGACCCTTGATACTCCTCCTCCTCCTCCTCTACTCCCACGGCTATTGTCTTCATCGTTATTGACGTAGGCATTGCGGTCTTTAAAAGAAACCGGTTATACACATTTTAATTAATGCTTGTTTTGCATGCAAATGTTTGATATCATTGTGTCTATTAAATAAAATGAGCTGTATCCAAGATACCATTTGAACAGAGATGCGCAGCATTCTATCAATTAGTTGCTCATAAAAGTTGGGCAGATTGTGAAATTTGAATATTTCAGTCCTGAAACTAATGACCACTCCCTTGGGTATTTTAAAACATCTTGTCTAGTCTTGCCTCAGCTTCAAATAGCCCTAGTGGGGATTGTGGGATTTGTATTTAACGGACCCTCATATTGGTCGGCTAGTGGAAGAGGGTATGCACTCAGAATTGGAAAAGTCTAGGCATAAATTGTGCTTTATTTTGACCAAATCCGCCATAACTCATGGTGCAAAACCTCATAACTCGAAGATAATGAACAAAAAATAGGAGTTTCGTCCCTCTGAAAAAATAGTGTCCCCAAGAAAAAGAGCAAATAAATTTCCCTATAAATCTGAAGTTCTGTGGAAAGTGATTGGCTGTCGGGTTAGCCAATGTTCCTGGTTTAGCTTCTCCAGGTTTACTGTAAATGCTAGTTCCTGAATCTCATCTCTGGTTTACAAAAGGCATTGAATATTAAGCTGATACCACCTAATTCTTTTGATTAAAAATTGAAGTTTTATGTATAATTGCCTCGTTAAACATCAGTCACGTCAACTCCTCAATGCCTTCTCAAGACTGATTATATCTCTGCAAGCATATAAGTCCAAACAGGCCTTGATTGGCATCTTCCGCCTACGGCATAATTCTTTCCGAGATTAATAATGACTAGTGCAAGTAAGCCAAATATAAATTATCTAAAATAAGTGAAGTAAAGATGATCTCACTTGCTTGAAAATTTGAAGCAATTCGACTGCCACAACTCTGAAGCACTTGTGAACGAAGACTCTCCCCATAAACGCGATGGCATGTCCAACCCTCAGGACTTATCAAAGCAACCTCGACGTATCAGCTGAAGTGGACGACCAAATTCAAGAACTTTACGATAGGGCAGGTATTAATGCAGTAGTAAATTGGGTTCCCGTAGTAATTATCTCACTGCAACCTGACGTCCTCGCAAGGCTGCTTTACAGCCTTCCACTTCACACCAACTTCCACATCTCAAATCCCATTGTCTCGCATATGTTGTGGTCGAAGAGTTACCCTACCCTTACGACTGGCCGAACATTTGTTGCTCTATCTTTTGCATCGTCCTACCAACGCTTTACCGTAGGAGTATTGTGAGGAAGGAACCTCAAAAATTCTTGATGAGTGCGTGCAGAGGTCCTCTCAGGTAATCACCTATTACTATTCGTTCAAGTTTAGTTTGCAATAAACGCCCGAGCAAGTTTAAAAGGGGATTTGGGCAGAAGGAAAGTTTAAATTTAGTGAAGGCTTATTTGTCAGGCAATCCGCTATAGTTTCAATACCATCTCATTCACAATCAAGGAGTTTTAGCAGTTTGTGGAATGTCTGGGCTGTGGTTACGTTTCATTCTCCAATGGCATCCCACACGTACTTGCAAGGGGTTGATGATATGGATTGATCATGAAGACTTGTACCCTGTTTCGTACACCTAGTTGATGTTGGTGTTCCAGTAAGCACAAAAAAATGTTTTTTAGGTTTCTGCTCCCAAGCCACGCTCTCTTTCACTCTAAGCACATGCTTTGAAACTGGATTGAGTTGCCTAAGCCAGGTTGTTGTATAAAAAACCATAGATCTTCACAATTTCTATAATTGGGCGCGTTGGTTCTTGTGCAGACTTACTCAGTAGTTAAGCTAACGCGTCGGTAAATGTGCCGACAGGTGCCTCATAAGAATCTTTCTGCAGCACTGCGCCACTCTTTCGTCGAGCAATTTCATCTTACAGGTGACCTGAACAGCACCAGCTGCCTTTAGGCCCTCGTGATATTAAATCTTAATGCATCACCAACAAAGGCCTTAGCACTCACAGGTGAGCCGAGGTAAGTGACGTTGCTCACTTGATAAATCCCACATTCACCTGAAGACACGACTGCTCCTGATCTACGCATACATACACTCAGATTTTCTTCTCATCGGTCATTTCCATGGCATATTTGTCCAGCATTAATCTGCACATTCAAGATATTGGGCCAGTGTTCAATTCCCTACCTTTTTGGATGCCAATTACTTCAGCATCCACATACGGTTGTGGTGTCGAAATAACGCCCTGCTTCCAATCGCTAAGCACGTTCAGTGAGTAGGTCTTTAAACGTGGTCCGCTCTAATTAAAAAGTTCAGATAGTAAGCCATTAGCTCAAAAACTACTGGTATCACTCGATTTACTATTGATTATTTGGTTAATCTAGTGTCAGAATTTTATCCTTAGACACTCATATTATCATCAAATGTACTCAAATAGTCGTTCAACAGGAAGAAGTGACAAATGCATTAACCCTACTACTATATCAACTATCAACGAACCCTTTAAGCAGGCGCCCAAGGAAGTTCCTAGAGCAAAATGAAAATAATGTATTTTAATATATAAAATGGACGTTGGTGATAAATAATACATATCTAAACGACTTTGGCCACTTTGATCCCTGCCATTGCACAGATTTTTGCTAATTGACTTAACCGATAATAGAATAGACTCTGAAATAAAGAGAAGAAAGAATTTAAATTTACATCTTTCGAGAAAATTTTGGAAAAAACAAAATAAAATTACCGAGTTGGAATCGCTCTCATGACTTAAATCAAGGCGCTCCAATCCTTTATCCCGACACTGTTTTAAGAGCTAATATAGCAAAAACACCATAGAAAGCATTAAAAAGGAATATACGGAAGTTGAAAAAGATTTCGTACATTAAGCAGTTCACCATGCGCTGTCGGATCATCGGCAAAAAGTTCCCGAATTTGATGGTTGTACTGCTCTGCAACGACTGTTTCCACTGCTGAATTGAAGGATTTTGTAGCTTCTTCACCCAAAAGGCCTGTAGTAATTCCAAAGGCAAAACCTGCTGCTTTCCAAACAGGCATAAGAGCGGAAGGACGGGTGCGATTAAGAGGCATAAGTTGCTCAAACTTAGCAATGTTGGACTTTTCTTCAGTGAGGTTATTCTAGATAGTGAACAATGCATTAATAATGATGAAAAACAAAGAATATTTTGCAGGACAAGCTGAATTTACAAGAAGATTGTCAACAATCAAGCCGTTATTCAAGACAGCAAGCTGCCCTTTATACACATATTTTGCAGCCAAACCTATTGCCTGATCAATTCTAAGCAATTTATCTAAGAGATTGCGAGACGGTAAAGAAGGTCTAATGAGCATTTGTATTAAACTGTAAATGGAGAAAAGGGGCTAATGAGTTATGGATAAAATTATGAGTTATTACTTATCAATTTTAAATTATAATTTATTAAATAATTAGATCTTTAGTAATTCTACTTTTAAATAAAGCTAGTTTACTAACAAAATCGCTAACATAGGAATAATATATTTCTACTAAATATCGTAAAAATGAAACTATATCAAGTAATAAATAATCATTTTTATTATAACATAAACTGTGTTAAATGATTACAAAAGCTTGTTTATTCTTATCAAACAAAGTTTTTATATAATTTACTGAGATGTTGCAACCTCAAATGCTGGAGTCTTCCCCATATGTGTCTACTTACCGCAAGCATACTAAGAAATGCTTGAACGTATATTTCCTGAACGAATAACCAGGATATCGTGCGAAAATTTATTTGTTGCATCTAAGTTGGTTATGCTTTTTTCCTTCTAATCCCTATAGTTGTTTTCCTAAAGAAACTAAGATTTTGTGTAGTGTTATTGACAAGCTCGGCGAAGAATCCGCTAAAGTATTTGTCCATTTATTATTTGTATTTTAAAGGCTCAATCTTTATCTGCAGTTGTGACTAATTTCTATAAGTTACGCAACTCAAATCACATCTGTTATGTTCTAACACATTTCGATAATAATTTGGACAAGTAAGTTCGTCTCCCTACATTCTATGTTTCGGTAGGAGAAACCCCATAGGTTTGCTAAAAATAGGAAAGAAACGATTATTCTTATTTGATCAATTTGGAGAGTGTTTTGAAGTTGAACCACTGTGCATATTGGATTTTTATGTATCGACGGATTTTCAGCGTCAGGGCTTTGGAAAGGAACTGTTTGAGTTCATGCTAAAAGTGAATTTTTTTGAAATGTATAGCTTATTGCTTTATTACTTTATTAGAATGAAAATCTCGAAACCACAGATCTTCCAATAGATTCGCCTTCTACTAACATGCTCTCTTTTATGCGAAAACACTTTAACCAAGGTCATCCTCTTCGACAGTCAAATAATTTTGTTGTTTTTCCTCAATTTTTTCAAAATGTCAATCGTTTCCTTGTTCCCCGTCGAAGTCTAGTCAGAGATACCTATTCGTTGGTTGGCAGTTCACACCAGGCGTATACTTTTTCCAAATGTTCTGAAGAAAATAGTCGAAAACCAAAGAGTAAAGTGTTCTTTCCCTTATCAATTTGTTCAGCAGTTTTGTATTGAGCACTTTTGGAATTTATGGTTGTAGGTACACATTCGATTACACCAATTGAAGAAGTTCCTACTGGAACGTCCAAGATTTCAAATGCAGTCACATATGTTCAAAGTTCTACTAATCGATCCCCATTAAGTAAGAAACTGTCATTGTATTTTTTAAATTTTGTTCTTGTATTATTTTATTTTAGATGACAAGTCGACCATGTCAAAGAATGAGAGTCTATTAACCGATACACATAAAGGGATTGACCCAACTGACAATATAAATTTCAATGGAATTCAACTTGTTCGAGGACTCACTTTCAATCCATGTACATCTTCAAAGAGAGATTTTCCTAATTCAGCGCAGTTGAGGGATCGGACAGAGAGTGGGAGTGGTAGATCACTTCCAGCTGCTCGTTATTCCAAACGGCTTGAGTAAGTTTGCGTTTTAATTCAAGAGAATAAGTAATCTTTTGGAGATCCACTTGGCATAATTCGGGTTTGAATTGCTTACCTAGTCATCATTATAATCCATTGTAATGAAACGACTTTTTCGCATGCGATGGCTTTTTAATTCTTGAATTTTTAATGAATTATTGTCGTCCTTTGTTAACGCACTTAAGGGTTTTCGTTGAAAGCTTGCATATCAACCTTTTTTACAAATTTTTATACCCAGTCATACGCAAATTTTATTACTGACTATGTCAAAAGCAATATTGAAACTTGCCTCTATTTCAAAGTGCATCTATCTACACGTGGTGTTTTATGAGAATACAATTAAACCGAGGTTGCTTGTTCAAAAGAAGAATTGAATCAACTGGTCAACTTGCGCTGATTACTATGGCCATAGTCTCATTCGTAAATCAGAGATTCACATGACTATATTCAGTGAATTTTACTCCTTATGGGAATGTGAATGCCTATTGCTTCCAGAATGCAATCGAAGTTAACCTCTTGAAGTTCTGACTTATTTTACACTTCCATTTCTGGACCTTTTATTCAAATAGGATTGTTTGAACAGTTATTGACCTTTTTTCACTCGAGAGAGAGTTTTGTATTAAATGTTCTTGCACTTATTTTGTATGGGCAGGGTAGTGTGCAGCGCGTGTAGCGCATATAAGAAAGTGGCTCTGTACATAGAGAGCAGTCAAATGGCACGTAGGAGGTAGAGTACATGAATTGAGCCCTGTCAACGGTCTTACTACATCTTGTAACAGGGCACCTGAAATCGACCGATCAGCTATTTAAGTCGAGTTTTCAATGCCACTTAAATCTACTGACTGGACGTAACTGGGCGCATCACAATCCCAGGAAATTTGGTGCGAAAATGTTTGGAATGTTTAATCTACGCGATAGTTACTTAATTTGAGGTTAAAAACCACCACAAAATTAGTGCAGTGGACATCCCAGTCGGGATTGGGGGGGGGGGGGGGGGGGTGCAAATTAGGTCTCGTTACATATTTAACCAACATATTTGCGCTTAGTTTCCTAAGTTCAATCTGCAATGAACTCTTGGAATTAACTTAGTCAAATTTAGCTCCTCGGACATATCGCGGCGATTTCATTTCTTACTTCCGTTATCTGTTGTCGTGTTTTTTTTCACGATTTTTATTCCACTTATAGTCCTCTTCATAGATTTGTGTGACTCATCCCTGATTGAAGTGCTATATCGCTTTTTCTATGCGTTATGAACTATATCTCTCCTCCCTTCCACTGACTTATTGAATCTGATTTTGATCTGTAAAAACATCGAAACCCTAATCGCCATCATTTCATTCCTTATTTTGGGCATTTTCAATGAGCAGTAGCTTATTTTGCTTTTTTTCCATTTTACACTCCCATCTTCAAAGTCTATTTCTCTCCCTTGTGTAACTTTTCCCAATTTTAGAATTGCGGCTCCATCAAATTCGTCACAAAATCGACAGGCCCTTTCCAACTCAAAGATCGATAATTTGTTGCGATGGCATGAGCGCAAACCAGGCTATGATTACCAGAAAGCCTCATGGACCAGCAATAGACATACTCGACTCTGGTGAACTCAGTATCGTGACTATGGCAGCACCAGTAGAATTAGAACAAGTCTTATGATATTCGTGGCTGTGACACAAAACAATGCATTTCCGATGTTTGATTTAATATATCTGTTTCTCATTCACCGTTTATTGATTTCCAGGCTATATATTTTGAAATACCTAAACATCAGGTGTTCATATTACTTACAATGACCTCCTTTTTGGCATTAAGATTGAAAGGCATTCCAAACAAAGGGGTAGGAAATGAGTTAAACTGTTGGGAATATATTATTTATTTTAAATGCACCTGAACTTTGGCGCTATCAACCACCAACAAGCCATCACCATATCTACAATAAAGAGTTGTATTAGGCAGTAATGTTAAATCTCCTCCCCAGAAGCCAACGAACTCAGCCGACTTAAAGATACTCATAGAACTGAACTGGCTATTTAATAAATTGTCCCTGGTCTATACAACATCTAATTATTTCATTGTGTCGCTGATGATACGCTACCGAATTCTTTGCAATAAACATTGCAAAATTGTGGAGAGTTAAATCAAATTATCACGTTACTTGATTATTTACCTAAATTCACACAAAAATGTTTCTAATCCAACTCTTCCACATACGGCATAAGTATACTGTTTAATCTTCTTTACTGCTTTCCTAACATTCTCCCGCTTATTTCATCAATGCCCCCCCCCCTTGGGAAAAAGGCTGCTGTTGTGACCTCCAGTTTCGAGTGCAATATATCTTTGCCTAGCATGCCTGAGCTCCCACAAACTACTTGGCTAGTATAGCAAACAATTTTAACTCAATAGGCAAGGTTAAAAGCAATTCTGTCTGTGGGACGCTAGCAGATACACATGACTCACACTAGACACACTGGTTATTATTTGATTTGCTGGATATTATTTATCTCATATTTGCCAAAATTTATTAGGGTTAGACATGCATTTGAGATTGGTTGAACTTTTTGTGCCAGCTGACGTTGCTCTTGAAATTTTGGACAGTCCGAGCAAAAACCTGTCATTTCGTCTTCAAAGACAAACCATACGAAAAAAACTAACGTTCTTTTAGACGATAATTACCAATTACTAGTATCTCTTTGAGTATCAACTTATTTGTCATCTCACTCCAGAAGGTTCAATTGTGAATTCCAGTGGCAGATGTTAAGTTTATTTTGTTCCAAAAATTAATACATATATTGACTTAGTCGCGTGTTTGCTCCAAACAATAGACACAAAGGTGCTAATTGCCTATTGAAAATTATAGCTTTAAGAGAAACTTGATATAAATCAGTTTTTGTATTAATATAAGAATGCCTTTTCTAGGCCCAGTTCACACCAGAAAGGCGTTTATGTCAGCATAACTGATATATATCTAAGCAAGAATCATGGCTTTATTTCAAAAATTATTATACGTGATAGAAGACTCAATTTAGCATAACACTTTAGTTCGAGGATGAGTGAATTCAAGAAATTATAATTTCTATATGCTTAAAAAATCGAGAATATAAACCGATTGTACTTGTGAAATTGAGTTTTTCAGCACATTTCAAGAATAATTGAACAATAATCCAAGGTCTAGCAGGCATGACTAATTTAAATAGGATATAGTAGAGATTAAGGCTATCAAGTAACAACCATGAAAGACTTATTATCTTAATATTATTAAGAATCAGAATACCTCAAATTCTAGTACAATATTAATTGAAAGGCATAACCCCACCATATACTTTAAAATGGGATTTCTCTGAATTATATCAAACAAATGATGACTGAGCTTAGGCTAGAGGAATTAATCAAAGTGGTGATTTAGAAGGGAATTAGTGAAGTTAAGGAATAATGTTAAGGCGATTTGCTTTCACCATGATTTCAGGCCATAATGAATAAACAAGATTATAATGATGAAGTAGATGGAGACGAAATACAACCCCATTAATAAAATGGTTTGTGCTAGAAAATTTATATATTCTGTCAATTAGACCTTTATTTAATTTTCCAGATCAATATTTAGTATAAGCAATATTTTGTATTCTCAGACATAAGCTTAAATAGCCTAATTTTTGTACAAATCTTTTCCTCATTATTACCACTTATTTTCCATCCATACATATATAATCTTAAATGTATCTAATGACAGGGTGCTTTCATTACCACTCAGAAAGTTGTTTCTTGGCGCTAATTGAAGTACATAGGATAGCGCAATAATACGGATGTCGAAACAGGTTTCCGAAGAAGATGTAACAAGATATTCTAAGATATCTTCTTTTAGATGGCATATATCATATCAGTTACGTCACGATCTCTAAGCGAAATTTGCCGAAGCAGTTCTGACATTCAATTCCAGAATAAGATATCATCACTTCTAAGGGTATGTAATAGTGTCATTCAAACATTCATACAGGTACCCATTAAAGATGTAGAACAAGAGATCTCCAATTTACTTTCTTCAGTCTGGGCACAGGTAAATTTTTATCAGTTTTACACTACTCTGAACGTAGAACTCAAGAATAAACGAAAATCATTCACACTCCAAACGCAGGAAAATAGCTTCAACTTTAGAAGCCTCTGAGTTTGACAAGCTTTTCGACGATTCTGAGTGATCAACAAGAACAAGATTTTCAACAAATAAATTGTTTAAGCTGAATTTTACTATTAAAACAAATTATGTACATTGATAAAATACAGTTTCCCTTCACTTGAGCTAGTTTTTAATGTGAAAGGCAATATCCTAAAAAAAGAAATACCAGAATTTGATATTTTTCTAATTATGCAAAACCGTAAATCAGTATTAATCAATATACCTCGCGTTTTCTGGCTTCCATGAGTTTTCGATTATTTTCCTCAAGAATACGTTCTAATTCCTCCTGCTTGCGCCTTTCTTCTTCCTGTAAATTAAAGAGAGGGACATAGCAGATCGTTTGAGTGGAAAGTTGCACGGATCGTAACAAAAAACGAACCTCAACCCTTCGTTTCTCTTCGTGGGCCCGTTGTAATTCACGTTCTATTTCCTCAATGTGTTGCTTGACTCTTTTATCGATTTCAGCCTGATATAGTCTTTCAAGTTCCTCGCGTAATTCTGTAGCTCTATCAACTAAAGCAGCCTCATATGCAGCTGAAACTCTTTCTTCCAGCTGACGAGCAGCCTCCGATTCCCGCTCTCTTTCTTCTGCTTCTCGTTTTTCTCTAAATGTTTAAAGATAATAATACTATGCATCTTAGGAAATGGCCATACGGTAATTAAAGACCAGCTTTTATATTAATCCATAAAAGCGCTGTGATTGGAAAGCGACAGTTTAGATACAGATCTAAGCATAATATTAAAACAAAGGATCTGGAAGCTAATAATTTATTACAGAAGGACCTATATGTGCTTCGAAGAGAAATTAAACCTGAAGATATGCTTCATAAAGCCAAGTATGGCAAACCGAGATTCAGAAAAGGAAGGAGGTTTTATTGAGCTAACTAAAAAAACAAAAATTTGAAAATTTACTTGTGAATACATCAATAATGATGGTAACACAACGATAGAGAAAACCAAATGGGTAAGAAGATTAATTCGTTAGATTGGCATTTTCAAAACCACCAAGTGCTAGTAAATTCAACTATTCTCAAATGGATTCGAAAAATCAACCTGAAATTTAACAACAACCTCATTTTTTTCGATTATTTTTTGTCGTTAAAAACATGGTTTTTTAGAGAACATTTAGCAAATAAGTCAATTATAAAATTTACGAATTGCTAAGGCAATAATCAATATATTTAAGACCGAGGTAAGGCGGAAGTTCATTGATTTGGCCGACTTGTCTTAGCAAAACAGACAACTACGCTTATGCTCACACCTAGCCTAATAAAACAAGAAAGGAAAAAGAGAGGTGCAAAATTATTAATCACGTACTAACAGTCTCGCTCAATGAACGAGATCACGAGATACAACAGTTAACAGGGGCTAACATTTCTAAGCCTTTGGTTTTATAAATGATGCTGCATATGACATCTTCAAGCGGCAACCTCTTTAAAGAATCCTCTGAAAGAGCAGGAGCCATTAGACATAATGATATATCAGTCAAGCAAAGCTAAATAGATCATAAGATAAATTTTGAGTTTCCTAAGGAGAATAGAGTAAATGACTATGAATGCATTAATTTTTTAAACAAACGTAATATATATGGTGTCTCGCATTTTCAGGTTCACTAGGAAATAAAACGAAATAATAATAAATTATCAATGTTAAAAATTTAGCTTGAACGCCTTTTCGTCTTGAATATGAAACGACATTGAAAAAATTTAAATGAGAAAAGTCATTTCAAACAAATGGGGCCCGAAATTACACAGAAGCCACTAACCTTTCCTTTTGCTCTTGTATTCGCTTCTCATGTTCCTCCTTCTTCCTAGCTTCCCGTATTTTTCTGTCAATATCCCTTAAGTGAGACTTCTTAAGTTTCTTTCCCTCGTCAGTAGAAGGTGAGGAAGAACTTTTACGTCTGTGATTTTGTTAAAGTTTAATCAACTTAGATACCTTCTACGATGCTCTGATCGATCTTTATTTCGTGAGGAGCGATCGCTAGTTCGGTGAGATCTATCGCGACTCCTCTCGCGCTTTCGTCTCTCGTGTGAAGGAGAACGATAACGTCGACGTCTTGAGCGACGTCGGCTATCTGAAGACCTATTTCTGGACCTAGCCATTTAGTTAAGCAAAGAGAGCGCGCCGGCAATATTGCACACAATCAAGTATGACCTTGAGAGGAATTTCCTACCTTTATATTAATTATGGACCTGTTATTATACAATTTTCATTAACATATGGAAAATACCGATTTTAGTCTAGCTGAATAAATGTCTTTCTATTTTTTAATTTATTTAAGCTTTTGTCAAATTATTGAATATATTCAAACAGCTTATTAAGTAGCAGAATAGTGAGTAACTAATGAGAAATGCCTAACGATTTCCATTCACTAATTTTCTCAGAGCATTTGAAATTTTATGTTTTCAACAGTTCGATTTTAAAACAGTATAATGACCCGATATACCTTAGTTCTTGATGTTTTCAATTTAGCTCGCAACTGTATAAACGTTACTTAAATAAAATTGTGAAAGATAGTTGATTTTCTTGCTGCATTGGCTTCTGAAAGTCATTCTTTTTAAGTTTGTAGGACACTATGTGACTTGTTATCGCATACACGCATACACAAATTATGTTAGATTTATTTGATACCTATTCGCAATTCGCCGTTAGCATAATTTGTAATACACGTGTTTTGTGCAATACGTCTTTTTCCTCCCAAGCTTTGCTTTAGCTCAGCTAGTTCACGGAGTCTAACCAGATATAGGAGATACTGATATAGAGATATATGACTCGGACAAGGCTTTATTAGTGTAGGAATCCGCTACTTCACAAGCTTAGAAAAACAAAAGCAGAGGCCTCCCGACAAATCAACGACCAAAGCCAGTACACGATTAGCATACCAGAAAGTGTATATTATGACTGAGTTAGCCGTCTGTAAAATACACACAATACAAACACCCTAATAAACGTACTTCACGTTATACGTCTGTTACCTCTATAGCCCTGTGGTGTCTTAGCTTTTTTCTGGTAGCCTTTCCAAGCTTAGGAGAATCTGCCAAAGGGATTACTAAGCGTTGCCAAGGCATACTTGTGTAATAATCCGCTATAAGCTCTTACATGTTAAATAAACGTTATAATCTTTACCTCTTATGATAAAATAGATGTGTTGCAACAATTTACGAATAAAATACTCTTAGTACACCTAATCGGTTTTAACAGAATCATTTCAGCTACCCTCGTGTTATTGACTTGTTTTACTATCACGCCCGGTAATTAAATTTCGACCCTTCCGAGCCACAGGTTAATCATCGATCCAATCTTTCCACCTGCACCCTAAACTCTCTAAGAGGTTTCATTATCTTAATAAAGGACTTCTGATCTCTTCCGACCTAATCTCCCTTTTAGGAGTGACTCTAAAAAATAGTCAAACAAAACAGTATTAGAATGCCAATCTGGTTTATAAAGAATTGTGACTTCTACCGACGTTAGTGTACGAGCATCGCTTTCTCATCAAGTATCAATGATCTTTATGACAATCACGACCTAAACGGTCTAGTTTCTTTACAAGATTGCGCCTCGACTCATCAATATACTTTAATCTATTCTGTAAATGACATCTTCACGATTTCAAATGTAACAGTCCCTTGCATGCCATCGTGCTTGAATCAGATCAGATGCATCTCTTTTCGTGCTTGCTATTATTATTTCATTGAATAGAAATGGTGATAAACATGATTCAAACTCACTGTAGGAAGCGTGATCCAACTAGGTCTTTAAGGCATATCATACATAGACAATGCGAACTAATAAGCAAAAGAATGACGTACACTGCCCTTGCAAAGTCTATTGGTTCAGATATTGGCTGCACGAAGAAGCCTTGACTAATCCTCTGTAATCTCTGCGACAAGATACTTTAGTATGGAGAGACTGCGAAGTAAGCTAAACTATCTCATCGATACGCAGGAAGCAGACAAAAGGCGAGGACTGCGTGTCTATGATAGAGGTTAGTCATTAGAATACAATTATGGATTTCTTAAACAGTGCAACGATTCTTGGTTAGTGACAAGTGGCACGACTGCAACTATGAATCCGTCTGGGTGCATATAAGATTTATTTTTTCATCCAAAGTAGTTCAAGTTTAGGGAATATCCTGAAGCGACTATGCAATTTCTACGAACGCCTAGATTGTGTAAGTAGTATTTAGTCTATTAGCAGTACAAACTCCGTCCAAGTTTACTTGCTACGAAACTGATGCATTTTATCTTTACTTAAACAACCACTTTAAATTACATTGAAATTAAAATGCGCTTTAACTTATCGGTGCCCGCACGACTGTACTTGAAGTATCTGCACATTCTGACGCATACCAATTCCCGATCGTTATCACAATTCGGATTGTCCTTCCTTAGTACTGACGCCTCCCTCTTTCTCCTTCATTCATTTACTTTCAAAATCATTAAAAAGGATCTTACTCCGGAAAGACTTGTACTAACTACTAGCTTCACTAGAGAGCACTAAGTCAGACCACAAAAGCAGATCTTACAAGGGAATAAAGCTACTTTCATCAAAGCACTAACACCGAAGGATGGAAAAGGAATAGTAAAACACAATTCAAAGATTTAATTAAATATGTATAAGCATTCATTATTAAGATACATCAATCAATTCATCAAACAAATCTCCGATCTTTCAGCAATGCCTTTCCTCTCTATTAAAATTGCAAGATAACAAGTTAAAAATCCTTACTTCGTAAAGAAATTCTGAATATTCGTCGTCATTCTTTTCGTTTGACATTCGAAATTCCATCTTAACTCGATCGAGAAGGTACTTTTGATCAGTATGCTCAAGCGACTGAATATACTTCACCAATGCACGAAACAAATTAAGTGATTGTAAACGAGTAGGCATATCTAAACATCAATATCACTGTCAGAGTAACCGTTTGATATGCAAAAGTAGCTCACAAAAGACGTAATAATATTAAAAAATTTATTTAACACCAATTTCGGGATCGACACTTGGATAATAAAACCGATATACAAAAAGATGCTCAGTACCACATTGCCTCTGAAGAACGCATTTCGATTCCGAGAGACGACCATTTGTGACTGATTTGATAAGGTTTGCAACTTCATCAGGATCGTTTTCCCGAAGGAGCAGAATATACAAAGCACCCGATTTTGACAAAACTGGTTCAACTTGTTTGATGAAAGCATCGATTACCATTCTTCCCTTTGGACCTCCAGCCCAAGCGGCAGTTAAAGTAGACTTTGCATCCAATAACTCGTTTTCCTCAGTAGGAACATATGGAGGATTAAAGAGAACAATGTCAGCAAATCCTAACGAACTCAAACGCAGAGAGGAGAAAAGATTACCACAAATGGAATCAAGTAATCTGACATTATTCTCGTTGAAAACTTCTTTCGTTGCCAGACAAGCCTAAAGAGTAAATGGACGTATTCAAAGAACCTGAAATGAGACGTCAATGCACAAGTAGGTGCAAGCACGGCCTAATATCTTAGAAAGGAATGCTGATATGATACCCGATCCAGAACCCACTTCGATCGATAAAGCAGGCTTCAAACGATTTCGTATAAAATCGACATCACTTTCTAGTGCGTCAAGAAAAAGAAATGAGTCTTCCGCTGGTGGATAGACAGAACTAAACTCCCGTCGACTCAAACAGTCCGTACTGGGTGTGGGGGTTAAAATGTTCATCATGTACGGCTGTTTGGAAATTCTGCTAAAATGCTCTTTACGGTAAAGTGGTATAATTTCGAGCCAACTGAAAGATAGTTTTAATATAAAAAATAAGTTGCAGACGATTTGTGAAAGCTTTATTAAAAATTCTTATGTAGAGATTACATTTATTTTCTCATTAGCATAATACAGCTTTTTGAACACGTAAATTAAATATTACATACATTTATATTATTATAATTTAATCTTTCCAAATATACATGATTTTTTCTTATGTTATTGCATGAGTTGTTGCTTTTGTGCTTGGTATCTGTCTTCATGTCTTTTGTAGTGTAACTTTCCATGTATTATTTCATAGTTTTGATTGTTCTTTTCTAGCATAATTAACTTATGCTTCTCAACCCTGATAGCCTTTTACCACTTCTGTATATCTTTTATTTGTTTTGACTATCGACTCTTCTTTTTATTCTACAGATGTATAAATACGCATTATTTATCATTTTTGCCCTTCACTTCGTTCTCATTCGTGGAACGGATATAGAAGGCACAATCATAGCTCCTTCAGGTGCTAGTTCGAATTGGGCAGTGGAAACGAAAGTTCGAGTCGATGGGAAACAATACCTTGGTTTTGTAAAACCTGATGGATCCTTCGTAATTTCTGAAGTTGCACCTGGGTCTTATCTTGTTGAATTTACTAACCCAACGTATCTGTTTCAGGTGATTTTTATTTTTGGTTCCCTATTATACCTGTTTTTAATGAATATTTTCAAACTATTGTTTCCTATTTGTGTAGCCTGTAAGAGTAGACATAAACTCTAAAGGTAAGATTCGCGCTCGAAGTGTAAATGTTCTTCGTACCACTGCTGTAAAGGCAGTTGCTCATCCATTACGTATTACCACCGTTGGAAAAGCAATGTATTTTCAAGTAAGTTGTTGAAATTTCTTGTAAGGTAAGAGATTTTTAAAACTTTTCATGCTATTTGAAGTGGTAATGAAATAGTATTGCTAGTATTCTTCGTTCGCTTATCTTGGTGCTTTTCTTATCAGAAGGAACTGTTTGTTACCTACACCAATGATTTTGTAATCCCTTACTTGAGAGACTTGCACGTTCATCGGTGTGCGACCTGCACGCTCTCAATTATTCTAATTTTTTGAGACCTTTTACTTCATATCTTTATGATGATTTGTTGATGGAGTCCAATTTCATGAAGGCATATTTTGAGACCAATTATAGTCATCTTCGTAAACTATAGTTGTGTCCGACAGCTAAGATGTCTAATTTTCTTAGCTATTCTTCGGACTGTGTTCTCTCTTCACTACGGCGATGAGAGCGTGCTCTGAGCGGCTTTAATTTGAAGCGGACTAGAACTATGAGTTACGATTAATGTATTTTGTGCATATTTATGAAGGGGTTTCATTTAGAATAAGGTAATCGGGTTGGAAGTTATCTGAGCTGTTTTATCATTGAGTCAAGAGCTAACAAATGTTTTTTTGAACAATACTCGTCACGCAGAGACTTCAACGGTTATGCATTGGTTATCTCCCTAATAAATGTGTCACTTGAGGTCATAATAGTTCTGAAGATAGTGTATCTTTTTAGCGTCAATATGTAATGGGGGTAATTGATTCATTAAGTCTACAAATTTTGACTCGACGAAACTTACCCTTTGGTTGCTATTTTTTTGCTTTGAACTATTTCATAGGCCTTTTTATTAATTCTCGATACTTCTTTTGAGGAGTAATTATCCATTAATGGTAAATTATTCATATAAATGGTTGAATTAATTTAAAAAATATCTTCTCTTTCGTGCTCATTAATTATAAGTTTAACTGATGTTTCCGTTTTAATCATGTGAGTAGAAATAAGTAGCCATTTTTCTCCCTATCAATTTTTTCATTTCTACAACAACTGGACGGAAAGATGACAGTTGTAATCATCAGATACGTTAGTTGAGAACAAACTGAGTGATGAAGTGATCTGGGGAGGGGGGGGGGGGTTGATAGTTGGGGTCGATGTATTTGAAGGTAAACGTGGTGTGATGATGGGGTAGTAGGGTTCATTAGAGTGCTTTGGAGAAAACCATAAGAAGTTTTTCTATAGTCAGACAAGTAAACTCTAACTAATTTGCTGATTTGATAAAGTCGAGTTTCCTGTGCTGGTTTGCTTCAGGTTTACTTGTTCACTCTGGTCTTGATGACAGTGGACTGTAATGACGACTTCTTGTTGCATTTGATAATGATTCCCAAACATGTTAAAGGTTAGGACTTTCACAACTCTTCATTCGTCGCGGATTGAAATTCTTGATCCAAATCGGAAAGTCTTGATTTCTCTTAGTTCTCTATTATTCCTCATTATTTTTGATCATTGAGTTTTTCGCATTTTAGCTTTTTTGATCCTTGTCTAAGTTCGAGGCATTCATCAAAGACTCCCTTACTCATTTTAATCCCATCGAAATCGCACTATGTACTTACTTTAATTGTTATTACCTTTTTTTATTAGCCACGTGAGCAACTGAGAACCCTAGATCTGCTACTCAATCCAACTGTTCTCATAATGCTAGTGCCTTTCTTGCTCATCATGATTATGCCCAAACTCATGGACACCAACGATCCAGAGTTCGCTGAAATGCAGAAAAATAGCATCTTCAATACCGCCACCAGTGGAGATACTCCGGATATAAGCGAAGTAAGTGGCCTGTTTGTGTTATTTATTCTTGGTTAATCGTCAAGTCTGTCTAGGCATACTAATTGGTATCTAGGAGTTTATAGGTTTAGTTTACTCAACCTACTAAAAAAACAAAGTAGTAACTATATTCGCTTTTTTACAGTATCTCTCATCTCTATCTCTTTCCGGCGGGCCGCCTAAGAAACAGTCGTCTAAAAAGACCACAAGTTCAATTACTGGTCAGACCTCTAATTCCGGGGATACAAAGAAAAGCGGAAATATTAAAAGGCGTAGTTAGGCAAATCTGTATAGAAACGCTGAGTGATGATGTCCTCTTGTGTTCATTTAACTCTTATTTAAATGTTTTCTTGAATGAATTCTGTGCTTGAATTTATCTGTTTTGTATTCTCTTGTGGTATATCCTAATATTGTATTGTCGTTTTTTGTGTTTTGATATTTTGTTGGTCTCTTAGTCCTTATTGGAAGTAATAAGAGCAATCTCCCAATAGCTCACTTCATAGCTTTGGAGTCGGAGCGAGTATGCTTACCATTATATTATTTATGCAATTATTTTATGGTTAATGCTTGTAAGATTTATTCCTACCTGTTTTTACTGGATCCTTGAGCAAATCGAGTGAATCCGAAGTAGATGGTAAAATGCATGATGGAGGAATTATGGCAACCTAAATAACTATTTACTAAAAACTCACTTTCTTTATATAATTATCTCCGACCTCATCATAAATCGCGTGAATTGAAGCCTTCTAGGACCACAGAATACCGAATGTATGTGCTTCTGTACTGATTGGTGGGGCTGCGAACTAGGCCCACCTGTGGTTACGCAGTAGCTTGGTGCCAAATAAGTGGTCTGGTCTGTTTTGATGTTATCTGCTGAGGTATGACCGAATGGGTTTGCGCGTCTTACTGATCTCGCTCTATTCCTCTACTATTTTACTCAACTTGGATTAGAAGTGCATTTCACTTGGCAATGATCAAAGCTCACACTAATCCCTGTATTCCTGAGTGTTTCTATGCCTGTAATATTCCATTCTTGTTAAGCAGTTGAGTTAAATGTTTAGTTATAGATCGCTTTCTCCTCTTGCAACCAAGAGTAGATAGATGGAGCAAGTAAAGCCCATTTAAGTATGGTGAATCTCACTATAGACTTAAGTTAGTATTAACTTCTACAATTCAATTTTAGGACTTTTTGGGCACCCTTTGAGTGTGTAGTGTGGCTAGAGCCATTTGAGATTAGCTGAAGGCTGAATAAATCAGTTATCTTTATAAACTCGTGTGGTGGATTTTGGTTTGTCACTTAAACGGTTGATTCTATCATGACTATGAGGTTGAATCGGTGTTTACGCTTCCAATGTTTGGAGCAAAGCAATGTTTCATATTCAAATCAGATTTGAATTTCGGTTCGGCAGAGCCACTCCTATTCTACCGTCTCCATGTTATCGATTTACATAATTAGTTATTCATCTTTAAGACAAAATCAAATTATCCCGCAACAGTTTGATCAGATAAATGCTGATTATTCTAAAACCGAAATGTATCTTTTATCTTGTTACAAAGACTCCGTAAGTGTAAATGAGTTTTTTTTTAAAAAGAATATTGATGGTTATAAATATTTTACGTACGTTAGCATTAGATTTTCTGTTAAAAATATTCGATTTAGATTCAAATCGTTGTCTTGGAACATCCTTGGTTGGGGAAATTATCATGAAGTAAGCAAAGTGGGAGTGTGAACGCTTATGAAAGATAGTCTTTAACTTGTGGGACACGTCATCGCATGCCTGCACGCCAAGATTGGGAGGTGCGACCGTACAAACAGTGACCAATCATTATTGTGCTACCGTACAAACAGTGATCAATCATTAACCTCTGTTTGTTTCCGTACAAACAGTGACCAATCATTAACCTCTGTTTGTTTAACCTAATCCACCAACCTGATCATGATTGAGCTTCCTGCGTGTACACTTTATCCGCAATATACACACTGAATAAGCGTGCTCCGTGCTACGCGTATGTTTCCTTGATAGCTGGGCTATAGCTTAGCTGGTTCTGGTGATTTCTTTATAGCTGGGCTATAGCTTAGCTGGTTCTGGGAGATCCTTTCATAGCTGGGCTATAGCTTAGCTGGTTCTGGGAGTCTTTCATAGCTGGGCTATAGCTTAGCTGGTTCTGGGAGTCAGCCTATAGCTGGGCTATAGCTTAGCTGGTTCTGGGAGTCTAGCTTTATGTTGGAGAATCTGCCATGGAGATTTCTGAGTCAGTCAGGTTTTACTAAGGTAGCAATCCACTACAAACTAATCAGTGAACCACAATTCTGACTTGGATTGATTAAAGTAGACATAGCGAAGGCTTGTCTCAGGTTCTAGTTTAAACAACACTTTAGCTCTATAATCATTGAATCGATTAGTCTTAAGGACATGAGATGAATGCGATGTGGAAGTTCCAAAATTCTTTCCTTCACACTTATTTTGATAAAATACACTTCCATTAATACCAAATCCAAACGTGAAGTCGTTTTTAGCACTCATCTTGGGTTAGACGAGTAGCATCATTAAGCCCCCCCCCCCACTCCAAGTAAAAGATCAGAATTTTGCCGCTCTCATTAGCGATCAAAATCAAAGGGTATTGTTGGATGTCTATTCAATGATTGTTTGTTGGTGAGTATCAAACCCAAGAGCCCAGACTTCAAATGCGTGAATATTAATTAAAGAGGCACCAGCTTCAACCCGCTTCCAAAAAAACGTATGATTTTTAATTCGATTTATCTATTTCCAGTTATAACTTGTGTAACAACGATTTAATTTGTATTTGGGGGCGGCTATCTGAAAGTTCCGACTAGAAGGCCTGGTTTATTGATGCTATTCTAGACTATGCCAGTCATCTTTTCATCCCACTATTTACTCCCACTACCTTCGCGTAGGATTAATTTAATTTCACAAAAATAGTTCCTGCATCTATGATTTTTTTTCGATGATAAGCTCATTCGAAAAATCGTCAACACCTATTCTTATGCATGAAATTTACGTTTTCCTGAAAGCAAAATTTCAATGAATCTATATATATGTATGTATGTATGTATAGAATCTTAAGAAGCGATATGTTACTTATTATACGAGAGTGAGGCAAGCAGCTTTCCGACAAAGGTTGTAACTTTAAATAGAACAAAGGTTTATAAGTTAAAACATGTCTTTATAACTACCTTACTAACATGCAACTGGCTGATCATTCTAAGTAAGGTCAGGAGCAAGACGGTTTGTATCTCAAAATTGATAGTAACTTTTAACACTTTTAATGACACCTTTTGATATCAGAGCTAACATAACCTTTTAACTAAAGGCAATTGGAAAGCCATTCAGACTCTGAACCATGTAGAGCAGTCATCGAGGAGTGGATTAAGCGCATTCAAGAGGGAAGAGTGCAACTCGGTGGCGATCCAGGAGGAGAGGGGAAGGAGATCCACCACAGTAGTAGATCGAGAAAACATCGCCCCTGTGCAGGAACAAGATGAACAAGTAAACATTAAGGAAAGTGCCAATGAAATAGGAATCGTGCAAGGCATAGCATTTTCAATTCTCACAGAAAATCTTGGCTTGAGCAAGTTCTTGGTGGTTTTCAAAAGCGCTGCAGTTACAACAACTGATTCAAAAGATATGAATTATCTTTGGCATAGATGGAAGCAAATAACGATAATTTGTTGAGTGTTATGTTACCGGAAGTGAAACATGAATCTACCAGAAAATAAAATCCAAAAGGCGTTTTGGTTGTTATTATTAGCCCTTTAGTTGACTTCGGGCCTCACAGAGGGGG
>UZAE01000017.1:0-60595 GCA_900617975.1 Rodentolepis nana | reverse complement strand
CAATAAACCTAGAATGGCTAAATGCCAGTACCAGGGACCCAAACTATCAGACCCAATGGGAACGAACCAAGCAACCCTATTTATCATAGGTACAGATAAGGTTGCTGTTTTAAAAGAAAGCTGATTAAAACTAACACATGCTCTTAATGCTAAATTAAAGACAAAATGCGCAAGAGATATAAAGATTATCAAATGGAGAAAATGCAGCAGATATACAGAGTGTCACTTCAATGAAAAGGCAAGTATAAATAGGCCAAACGATACTAACAACAACCACATTAAAATACTATTCTGCAGTAAGAGCCTGATCTACATAAAGATCACGAAAACATACTCAAACTCTACTCTATTTGAATAAGATTTCATTAACCACACTGTTACTAACTAGATATCCAAAAGAAGAAACTATTTGCATACCTGCTGAAGGAGTTGAAGGGACACAGCTTTTCCTATAGCCCTCATTTCCATAACTGTTAACACTACTACCACCCTCCACATTTGAATATTTTCTAGCAGTCGCGGGAGTAGCATTCTCATTCGACTGACCAGCTGTAGAAGAGATGTTGGGAGCATGAAAAGGTCGTCGGAAGGATGCAGCAGTTGATGTTGAAGCCGAAGTGAGTTGCTGCTGCAGTTGACGAGGGTTAGACTGTCGACCATTCACTGTGGAATTTCCATTTGATGTGGAGGCTTCTGTAGAGAAGCTTCGTGGCTGAATAGCTCCGGAGAGGGTCTGTGCAATTACATTCGAGCTAAACTACAGCTCAATTTCGTTCCTAAGCGTTCAGTAGTATAGAATACCACATGCTTTTAACCCAGTTAAATAGGCCTTGCCAAATCCGTTTGTCTAACCACTGAAAGAGTGACAAAAATGGTTCCAAAAATGCAAGCAAGACTGCACTTTCTTTTTCCAGGATCATATATGGTTTCATATGGACCTCAGTTTTCCTGAACTTACACTGTGATTCTTTAATCTTAACTTGATGGTCTCATATGCCTAGTAGGCTGTGTTATACGCATTAGGTCTATCACAACTAGTACTCTTATTAACAGCCCCTTGCCAGGTACTTGATAATCATGTTACATCAAATGTTATTAGGTTGTAAATATCACCCAGCTCATTTAAGTAAAATTTGAGGACTTTAGTTGTGAGTTACATATCCCCCTCTTACACTCCACTTAATTACAATAGTCTGACAATGTAGATAGACATGACCCAACGTCACACTGGAAGGTGAGAAAAGAATAAATTTGTGATTCTTAATAGGTTATATATAGAATGACGCTTCGTGTTGGTGGCTGAAGCAAGGTGAGCTAATGCTAACAACACCGTACTCAGCCATCCTCTACTGCCAGATTAATTTTAATTGGTTTTCGGAAGACGTGATTAGTGAAAGACAACTAAGTGCATACTTTTGCCTTTGAAAACTGACATTAAGTCTAATTGTCAACCAATTATCTTCAAAGAGAAGCTCAAACCTTTTAGAAGGCTTTCAATTACTTCCAGTTTCAAGGCATTCTGGTCATAGGCGTCAATTTCCATTTGGATTTTTAGGAATACTCAATATTCGATTCAAGACTAGGAACTTCAGCTTTCCTTGTCTATAAATTTCAATGGAAATTATTCATAGTCGTCCTTCGGAAGCATATTTTTACTTCATTGATCTTATAATTTTAATGAGGTACTTTAGAGATTGAGTTCCCCTCGTGAAGTACTAATGCGGATTGATATAAATGAGAATTTCATTGTTACGTTTCACTGCATTACTAATAGAGCATAGGTAAGAAGTGAAAAGTAAAAAAAATTGTAAAAGCTTTCAATTATAATTTGATTATTGTTTAAATATCATAGCAGAGTATTCTGTTGATGTTCAAAACATTATTAAACAATTATTTGAGGCAATATTAATTTATTTTTTTCCAACATGGTCCTATCGTTAGCCTCATTGATATTCAACAAATGTCGTGGGCATATGAGCGAATTTGTCATGTCAGTGAATTGACGTTGATTAGTTCTGACAGGTTCATGAGACTGCAAAGTCTAATTGGCGACCTCATTTCTTAAATGAACCAAAAAATGGACCACACACATGCTTGTATTTGGTTTAACGAATACCCTATCAAATCCTCTAATGATCGAATCCTGTCATTGTGTTAAAGATTTTGAAACGATAGAAAAAAAAGATAAGGAGTTGATATTCAGTAGTTGGAGGGATCACATGCGCTGGCCAAATTTTGACATACAACAGTAATTCAAAAGTGGACTTTACTGTTATCTACGACAATGCAACGGAATACAAATTTTCGTGGTAAAAGAAGCCTCAGATCACGAAGAACAGCTAAGAAATTTTGTTAAGATTGAAACTCGGAATTGAGTAGAAGTTTATGTTGCAGTCAGGATAACTATACCTTAACCAGAGATCCATGATGCACTCTACCGATTTTACAAAATAAAAATTTTATGATTTTATCTTTGACATCATTGTTGCAGTTAGAGGTTATTTATTAGTTTATTAATTTGTTATTTTCTTGTACATTCTAACAGATAAAATCATGAGGATGAAAAGAGCAAAGTGGGGATTGAAATTTAATGCTTATTAATTAGAGGTATTGATCTTCTGGTCAAGATAATGGTTGAACGCTTTCATGCCTTATGTATTTTAGCGTATAAAAGTATTTTTGGTGAATAAACGACTACATCAACAGTGCTCCAATGCACATCACATACAATTACGTTCGTCCGTTTTGGCCTCTCAACGTTTAAAAGGAGCAATACAGACTAAACATGTAAATTTGTCACCAAATTCTGATACTGAAATAAACATTTTCGGAATTTTAAACAACGATTGATATGATTCTAATTCAGCTCTTCTTCTCCTTTTATTTAGTTTTTTAATGCTATAACCAATAAACTTCGGAAATCAAGTTCGAGACAGAAACAGCTCACTTACTTTCAGTGAAAATTAAGCACACGTGTTTCTTTAGTGTTCTGAAAATGACTGCCTTGTCTTAAACAGGCTGCTTTAACAGTAACTTCACACAGGACTCGCTAGTATTTTAGATGTTCAGATTATTACATCCGTAAATGCTCCGATTGCGTTGTTGGCATCTAAAATTGTTTATGAAGGTATCAAAATGTATTTTGTAAGTGGTTTGTAACCATTTCTTCGACACATTAACAGGGCTTTATGCAACTTTATTAGAGTAGATTAAATTTATTGTGTAAATCCTCCAATTCAGTTGAAGGTATCTTTACAGGACCATTGATTGATTGGGAGTGAAGATTTCCTATCTCAAAAATTTACGGATCTTAATTTCCCATTGTTGACGGTTCATTGGCTCCTATTTAAAACAATTATTTCTCACCAAAGCTGGAACTAATAATAAATATTTCCTTGCTAACTGTAAATATTCCGTTTAATTGTGGACGAAGATCTCTTATGGGATTTTTTAACTTTGATTGGACAGTAATTGTATATTTCCACTTTGGCCAATAACTAGAAAATACTAAACGAGAGGATTTACGCAAAAGGTAAGTCTGACCGGGATATTCTTTGTTCTAAGGAATCCATTGCTGTACAAATAGCCAAGGACCTTAATACAGAATCGCAGATGGCATCTTAAGCACAACGATCAACATAACTTTTATATTTTGCCAAAATACCATCCACTTCAAATCGATGTTTCTCCAAATTCAACAACTGCTCATATGAAGGGAGCTCTGCCAAAACTACAGATTTCCCCAGCATATTGAGTGTCTACTTATGGTAGTAATTAGGAATGATTTGTAAAGTAGGGCACATTGAACACTGAAACAAATATTCAGGACTCAAATGCAATAAGCTAATTTCTTTTTGGTAAGGTGGGCCTCAGGAGCATATTGACCGACTGTGGTGCTTTTGGAATTGAAATCTGAAAATGATATAAGACAGGAAGAACATAAATAGAAGGATATATTGTGTAAAACCTAAATAAGGCGTTGTAGTGGATTGCCTCACTAATAAGCCTTGACTTGTGCTCAGTAAGCTCCATGAAGAGAACTAACTTGGAATGGCTGCAGGAATTAGATAGTCAAACTCAACGACACAGGGAAAACAGACGTATGACATGGAATATGTTACTTGGGCTGGATATGTATGTGTTTAGGCGAGTTTTTAATAATATGGAACTTAAGGATTCAATACTGTTTGGGTTAGATAACGCCATAATGACATTTGATAATTGATTGTCAGAAGAGTCTCTGCATTCGTGACCTCACTTGCTCCCTAACGTGATTAGCATCACGGTGCATATTCCAGAATACTCGAGCGCGAAAGGGATTCTTTGCTTCAGTCGTGCTAGCGTTGTGTCCTTCACAGCGCTAACTGGAAGTACAGACATTCACCGATATATAAGCGAATGAGAATAGCAGGCGAGTAAAAGAGGCACAGAAGTTAATACGTTGCACATATGCCGAGACGAAATTGAATTTATGACTTGACCGTTTATATATATAGCTATTTTCCGGCGTATTCCATTACTATTGGCTTATTTACTTTCTTGCAGTGCGTGGTTGGGTGCTCTAATTGGCACAGTTCTCCTATTGGTCAGTGCTCCCGCAAGATTAGCCTAGTTTCGGTTAACATCGCAGCCTGCGTCAGCGAATCAATTTGACGATTCATCAACTATGAAGGTTTTTAGCCTGTTCATACGCATTTTCCTTCAATAAAAACTTATGGCTCTTTGTATTTGAATTATATCTATCACTGATCAATATTCTTAGGATGCGAAAGCGCCTAAAGTTGCGTGAATACTTGGATTTGAATCGTAACCGAAGTTGTGAAATACTATCAAAAATTTGCGAAAATCGTGTAGAAATCCCCCGAGCTACTTATTTTACCATAATTGGTAGTCACGATAAAGCTAACATTGAACCGATTTGTCAAGTGATTTCCCGTTATAATGCTCTCAACTATTTAACAAATTACTTAAATTCTAAAAGTAGGTAACTTTTTGTAATATTTCTTTTCATTTTTTGTTCGACTTTGTCAATTTTTTATTCTTTTAGACTTCTATCGGCGCGTATTTGATTTCGAACTCATCACTGATTATTTTTGCCGGGGTCTTATTTCTTCTGTGTTAATCAACTCGAATGAACCCTCTGATTCACTTTTAGCCGTTGATCTTATGCATATAATATGTCGCAACATTTACCACACGCTCAATAAAATCGGGCAAAATGAGTAAGCAATCATAATTAAATCCGCAGTGTTTTGAGAATTTTTGAAGGTCATTGTTCAAAAAATGGCTTTATTATCCTAGCCAGAAGGTGAGCTTCCTTTAAAATGTAGTGTATTGCATTGTTGCTCCTTTGAATCTCCTGTTGTAAGCATTTGATATAATTCTTTGTTCGTCTTAATATTGTATAGATTTTGCAGTTTTTAGCTTCTATTCACTTCCTAATGGCCTCACCAGAGTATTATTTTCCACTCTAACGACACTAACTGAATGCTAGTTTTGATATCTTTTGAAATTTGCACTTTATTCCAATCTAATAGACGCGACCTACCACGTGAACCTTTCTCTACTAATTTCGAATTTCCGAAAAACCCTTGTTATTAGTTGATGGGGAAATAATTTCCCCAGTAAAGCCTCCAGACGTTATTTTTTCGCCAAAGTGTCCAGTTATTTTGCAGCACAGCGAAGTTTGGAATAATTTTAGAAATACATGGGAAATTTTCCAGGAACTGTCACTTTAAACAAAAATGATTTAGAGTTGTTGTGCATTTAATGTACTCGCCAAAGAATTTATGAAGTCGTCCATAGATTATTACGATAATTAAAGATTTACTTTGTTCTTCCTTTCCTTCAGGTCAGTAATATTCGCCTTTGAGAATGTTATCAAAGAGGCAGCGTTTCCCTTCCTAACAATTATATCTACACCAGATCTTGACGCACTAACTTGTTCTGTATCTTGGGCTCTTGTAAATCTGTTGAAATCGACAAATATCGTGGTCCGATTCAGTAGTACCCCTCCCTCCATCAAATGGATTCATCAACTAATGCTTGCGGAACACGTTGTTGAAGCTTTGGATATTCAACTACGACCGTTGATTCGACTCAACCATCTCTTAATTCGAGATGCCGAAAAATTCACTTTGAAATGCCTTGATGAGCTTGATTTTGAAGCGCTTTTTCCCTTATTTGTGGTACTTGCTAATCTGCCGCCTAGTTATAACTTCGAAAGAAGCTACTACCGCCGACTTCAAAAGCATTTTGTTCAAATATCCCAATTTATGAACAACCTTATCACACATACCTCGACAAAATGTCCTCTGTTTATTGGAACTGTTGCTGTCTCTGTGTTACCAGTCTTTCATGAATATATGCGCTCTTTGAAGAATATTCCAAGTATCGTAGCACTTGATGTTCTGTCTAATCTTTGTCTATTTCTAATGGCTTTGGATAACATTCAATTTCCGCCTCATGAAAGCATGGCAGTTATCGCATGTTTTGCCTCATCTGTTGGGGTTTTGGCCTCCCAAGCAAATTCTCATATTTCTAAACAATCAGTGAAATTTCAGTCAGTGTGCTTAAACGCAGCCATTTGTGGAGTTATCGCTCTTCGGAAACGATTAGATTGGTCTACCTTTGGTGGCAGCATTCTATTAGATCTTCGAATGCTTATCACACAATTGAATTGTGAATTGTCACGAGATATTATGGAATCAATTCTAGAGTGTATCATCTCAGCCTATGGGGAGTCGTCGATTGCAGCTTGTGAACTGATTGGCGCATTGCCTTGGAAATCTAGCTTGCATGATTTACTATTGACAGTGGTGAGGTGGATGGAAGGAATTGTGAGATTGTATATTCTACCCGAAGGTGTTGGATTTGTGCATCTTACAGGCTTTCAACTACGATTGGCTGGGGTGATTTTGTCAACGTGTCATTCACTTGGACGAGACAATAAAGAAGTTGCACAATTTTGTAAAGAAAGGTTTAATTACTTGTACTCATTGCACTCTAAAAGTTTGCAAGGCAAATAGTTGTCTATCTTGTTGATGGCTTTTGTAATTTAAGCTTCAAATATAGTAGTTGTTTTGCTAACAGTTTGGTATTCTCCATTCAAATAAAACTTACAATTCACTTGCCAATCGGAACCATGTTGGTACTCATGGAGAGACATTGCAACAGATAGAATTTCGTGATCTCAATGCCGCCTATGTCCATGGAATTTATTTAAAACCAAATTTTGTGGGAATTTGAAAGTCAGTCCCAGGATCGCTTAACTGTGAGCCCAGGTGTGTTAATAATAAGAAAAGTGGGTTGAAGATGTCAGTTTAATGGATGATACCTTTGATGGTCGTGTTGGAGAATCTTTTATTAATCCCACCCGGTTTTATAACGGTTTAAATGCTTCAAGTTATTCCAGCCGCTCAGCTATTTTTTTTCTGTTTTCAAGTGGATGGGATAATAAGTTTTTCAGGAACCAACTTATTACTGTTCAGATAAGAAGGAACTCTCATTCATTGATTAAAAGTGTGATTTGGTATCGTTCTTTGTGAACAGTGTTAATTAGTAAGGCTCTGTGTTTTAACACATTAATCACTTCCAATAATTCAGACTTATTTTGTTTTCTTCTGTTCCCTAAACGGACTGTCATAGCTAAGGTAGTAAGTGGCTACTTAAGGAAGATGACTGTGTGTAGGGCATGAATTCACTAATCAAACTAAGTTATTGGGAGCATTGCTAAGTAAAAAGCTCATTCATACTTAAAAAAGGAAGTTTTAGTATTTGTGTATTCTAAAATTGTTTGGTAAAGTAATTTTAGATTTGGAAAATCTATATCAACTTATAAGTTATGCTTGCTCAATAAGCAACAAAAATTATATCCTAACCTGACAATACCATTAAGCCAAATAATTAACTTTTGAGCAAAAATTCACCTATCGTAAATTGAATTTTCTTAATAGGAATATTGTCTGATAGATATATTCTTCAACCAGTGCGAGACGGTGTAAATGACCATGAATTAAAAGGTCAAATCAAATGAATATCACAAAATTAGCCTGTTGCTTGTTAGGATCGTTTCGTACATGTGCGTGGTCTTAGAGATAGGACCTTATTTATCTTTATTGCACTTCGACAATAATCGTTGATTAATCTTATAGTTAAGTGAGCAGTTTATTCTATATCTAACGTCATTTTAGCAAACAGTAGCTGAAGTCGTAGATTGAAATCTAATGCTGTCTTGTGTGTTTATTTAACATATATTTAATTGGCATTGCATTTATTGTGTTATATTAAACTTGGCTTGTTTATTATTATATTTCAGAAACATGACTGCGTATGCACAGACGTCTACTTTTATGAAGCTCTTTTCCAAAGGATGCTTAGGTGATTTTTATCAATTTATGTATTTAACCGAATTGTACAGCTATTCCAAAGAGGTTCAGCCGTCATCGAGTTATGCCACCAGAATTTACCAAAAAGTATTTTCCACAAGTAACCCAGGAAGAATTGGACACCTACCGGAGTAAAAGACATTTGGATCCCAATGCCAAACTTCCCGTTTCTCCAGTTAAAGAAGCACCTCGAAATATGAAGTAAGTTCATCTTTTGCTCGTTAGGTTAGTGCGTATATAACTGCTTTATTTCAAATACTATCATTTATTTTAAATAAATTATTGTTTCAGCTGTTTGTCAATGTATGATACCTTTGATCTCTCTCGTTGCTCTCTTTTTGTGCATTTGAAATTAAAATAGTGCACGATATATCTTAGGACACTATTCATGGTGTCTCTAACCGGTTTAGCTTCTTTCGATTTTACATATAAATAGCTGTTATGTGTAAAAACTGCTTTCCAAATCCCCTATCCATTCTTATGCCTTACATAAAACTTCTAATTTGAATGTGTAAATTATGTAGTTCAAAAATATGCTTTCAACTCTTCCCATTTATTGGTTACCAGCTATAATATTCCAGATATTTCCGATCGTGTCCCACAAAGAACATCATTGCTCTGTTGTTATGGTGGTTACGTTAATGCCAAATTTTGTAGACATGTCTAAGAATGTGAAACTATGATGAATCAGCTTGTAATTGACAATACTTATCTAGCTTTTACGGTCTTTGTCACAAAATAATTTGGAAGAATTCAAATAACCGGAACTGTGTTTAAACGAAACAGTTATTAACAGAGATTATGGAACAGGTGGATAATAATTGTGATCTTAAATGCTGGGAAATTGGAATGGTTGTTTATTACTTGACGCGTTTGCTGTAAAATCGCACTTCTACAAGCCACTTTGAATCAGTGCAAGTGGTCAGTCCAATGACTAGCTTTTTTCTCCGTTCAGGCTTCTCTATCAAGAGCTACTTCCGCATAATTTGGATCCTCGTTATCGCGACAGACTTCGTGAACGCCTTGAACGTCGTGAAATGATGCTTAGAAGACGTCAAATCCACATTCCAGAATTTTATGTTGGTAAGCCTTACCACAATTACATTTTTCCTAAATAATTGTAATAAATCCTGCGAATTAAGTAAATAGATGTGCTCCTAGTGTTCTTACTTTCTCATACTCGAAGGATTTTAGTTTCATAAGCGAAAAGGCTGCCATTAAAATGATTCCCAATTTATTTTATCCGGAATAAAATAAATGCCTTTAATCTTTAATTGAATGAATTTAATTTAATTATTCTTTGTAATTAAAGAAACTTGCCATTAGAAGCATGTGATGTCTTCATTTTAAGCATTTATTGAGTACATTCAATTTTAGCTAAATCTGTCTTATATTTTGTCCTGTGTTTTTTATCGATTTAAAATTTTATGTTTCCTAGGACCAGCCATTCTTTGACTGGTCAGTGTAAACCTACATGATCACCTCTATTGTTCGATGGTGAATTGCCGGATCACATAATTTGCTTGACGGCATTAGCTCGTGTGCTGTCCTTTTTACCATAGATTGAGCAGGTGCCAAATTTACCTCTTAGAGGTAAATATAAAATTAACTTACTAAAATTTCGAAAACTTAAACCGAATTTTATTCAATCTGATCTCTTGATCTTATTGTTCTTCACATGTGATTGTATTTCAGTATGCTTTATGTCTATGTAATATTTAATAACCGTGCAAATTTGTTTAGACAGTAGTCAGTGTCTTTAGGGATCTACTGCCTTTTGAAATTAACCAATTTGCACAAGATAGTTGAGTTTTTAACAAGTTTTATGGACTTTCAATTGAGGGGATAACGAGCCCTTATTGTATTCGCTGTGGACTAACTCCTCTTCTCCATGAACCATTTTTACTTCGTCTCATTTTCTCTTTCTGCTGTTGGGTTTTGGCTAGTTCTAAAGCAGTCTCATGCCAATAGTCCACGCTAATCGCGGTCATGAGAGTGTACAAACTGCACCATTCCAGTGATTTCTTCAGGCAAACGTTTTCCATATGTTTGCCTTCCTTATCATATATTTTGACACTTGTCAGTCCACACGCTCTGGGTTTGTAATTTATATCAACATCATCTCCCATTATTATATCCGGTGAGTATGTCTTTTTTGTCGGCTTCGTCTTTTCAAACTCCCAGTCATCTGGCTTCAAATTAGCTCGCAATGCTTCAGCTCTCTTTTGGTCACGTTGGCCATTCTCTCTAGCAAGTCGGAGATTGGCAAAAATCTTTGCGTAGTGCTCTTGTCGTTCCCTGGCTCGCATGTATTGTGTCGCATTGAAAAAGTCCGCTAGATTCAATGGAGATTGGTTCTCGGCTTCGTACTTTTCCATTTCGCTTCCATAGTCCTCTAGGTCGTGCATATTGGCTTTCAGAAATACTTCAATATCTTCATATTTAATTCCATGTTCCATTATTGCAACCTCATGTCTTTCTGAAATTCGGACCAAGGTGGAACTGAAGATATCTGCTAGAAATGAAAAGGCTTCCTCTTCTATTTCTTCTGATTTCTTTAGGGTATTCCCTTTTAGCTGATAGGCAATCTCTTCTTGCACCCAAATGTGCAATCGCCTCACAATAAGCGATAACAGAGAAATTCTTCGAGAAGGCATTCGTTTGACAATATTATTTAACTCCTCCGTAGCAAACCACCGTTTATCGCCTTGATGAATGTCCATCGTGTGATGAAAGATGACACTCATTTTGCAAAAGTTATGTGTTGGTTCAAACAGAGCCGGAAAGTTTTTCTCAATATAGCACCTTAGCACTTCGAAGATGACACCTGTACTGTAGTCTGACAGGCTCTGTATAGCAAAAGATAGTCCCACTGCTGAATTGCGCTTAAGATTCTCAGAAATTGCATTAATTTCTTCTGAATTTTTGTCTCGTCTACCGATGCAGAGTTTTGATAGGGACGGAATGCGCTTTTCAAGCAAATCAAGTATAATTCCAACGACCGCAGGAAATGTCTTGTGAGGAGTGATTGGAGTTATGTCATTTGAGCTCTCTAAGTCACTGGCGGAGGAATGAAGTCGAATCAAAGAGGTATCGCTTCTTCCAGAATCGTGAGAGTAGCTAAATTGGAATACCGTTTTCATTCCCTTTTCTCTTGACATTGTTAACACTTCGCTCTCGGGATTAGACACGCCGTCACATGTGCTATTGGCAGATGATGGTGACCCACGTGTCATATTTACAATTTTAGGATCCATGCTTTACTGATATCCATTTATTTATTCATCGGGACGAGGTGTGCATTTAATTGATACAGTTATCAATTGATCTATTGCGTATATTGCCAAGTCATTTATTGAACTTAGTGGCAAAGGTACTTCAATGCTTATACACAAGGGGGGGGGGTGTTATAGAAGTATCAAAATTTTAATAGGAAGATAACTGGCAGATTTGACTAAAATCGCTTGATGAATAATTGTAAAACTTTCTCTCTCTTTATGTGTGTCGATGGTGCAGCGGTTAACATGTTTCCCCCTGAAGTCAGAGACCACGGGTTCATTGTTCGTTGCCCACTCAATAAGCTGAAATGCCAACCAAACTGGTTAAGTCCGCTAAGAAAGTGTCACAGAATTACACCTTCTACTCCGGAATTCTCTTTGGTCTTAGACATATATTCAAGTTGAGCTTAGAAACAGGCCTCCCTTAAGGGGTTAGAAAGTTACCTCTTAAAATACACTTTTCATTTTTAGATAGTGGAAAATTGTGCTACAACTACTTTAACTTTTAAGACGCATGCTTTTATGAATTTGCAGGATCTATCCTGTCAGTCACAGTGGCAGACAAGTACGCACCTAACAAGAAGAACCGCTTCGTTGGAATTTGCATCGAAAGAAGCAACGAGGGTCTGTGGAGCAATTTCACTCTTCGAAATGTTATTGATAAAACTGGTAAGGGGTTACTACTCTCACGTTATTAAGTAGTAAAGCAATTTACTAACACTTATTCCATTCCAGCTGTGGAAGTGAACTTTGAGCTCTATAATCCAACACTGCTCTCTATAGTAGTTCTCTTGTTGGAGAAGCGATTAGACCAAAATCTATTCTATTTACGTGATGCGCCCTTGTCTGAATCCCGTGTTCCCTTTGATTTCGCACCAGTACCGCGTGAAAAGGATGCTCCTGTGCCCATTAATGACAAAAAAGTACGTTATTTGAGATTTATTCCTTTTTCTGTATTCCTAATGCAATGTACTTTATACTGACTACAATTACGCAAACCAACTGGGAAGACGGTTGAAACGATTCCCTAATTATTGAGTGACCAAAACTACTTATTAAACAGCTTGAAACATTATCGAGATGAAAGTTTAATTTGCAAATGCGTACATGGAAGGTCGGTATTCAAATGCCTCGGCTCCAAAGTGACGACCTTTGTTTAGGGTGCTGAAACAGTTTACTTCTGCTTTCTAGCAGGTCCCAAACGGTCTCTTTTTTAAGAAATAGCAGGGCATTGTTTTTAACTTAAGCAGTAGTAAATGTGCTAAATGTTTTTAAGCCTCTACAAATAATGGCTTTTCCAGTTTTGAGAAAAAGGTTTCGAATTCAAATATGTTTTCAACCTGATTCCGAACTTTTGATCTCTTTGCTTCACTTAAGGGAAATGGTTGAAACACCAAAAGTTTCTAAATGATATTGTCATACTCGATGTTTTATCAAGGTGCTTATTCTCAAACGATTTCTATGTATTAAGAGTTTGTTTTATAAAGTACTTCCTCAATCAATATAAGGTCGCTTCATTACTTTCAGTTTTAAATTATGAATTTGCTCTTCTCATCTGAATTCTAGGTGAAACTACTTCCTCGACCTTGGCACTTTCAATGGCATCTGCATGGATATCGAGGTATCGATCCCGAATCTCTCTACAGCCAACTTGACGAGAAGGAGTTGCTGCAAATCAAGAAGAAGATTGAATTCGTTGACCGATATGACTTGATGAAGATGTACAGGTAAATGCTATTTTTAAATGAGCATGAAAATTCCACCAAACTAGTTTAAGTCTCTAAGAATGAAGTGTCAATTTAAACAAAGGTCACTTTAGTCTGTTGAGTTAATTTGCTGTCCAGTTGACAATTTGACATAAAGGAGGGGGGGGATATTTTAAGAACACACAGAATGTGTGATACATAAAGTACAGACTTCGTAATGTGTAATAGTTCTTCAGGCTACTTTTTTGGAGAGTGACTGAACCTTAACGCCTCTGGGATTTATTTGTTTATATCAAATGGCAGGGATTGTAATAGTTATCATTAGCCCTTTACTTGACTTCACAGAGGGGAGGAACCTAAAAGTTACAAATGTGATTCACAGATGTAAAAGAGACAGGCACAAAGGTAGAGAAAAAGTTAAGGTGAGTTCTGTGAAAGTGGTGGAATATGACGTACAGTCGGGGTGATGGTGGTTAGAAGTCAGAAGTCAACTGCCGGTTTGTAGACATTTTTGCCGTATGAGTAAACGTTGCCCAGGATGCACCACGTGAAAGCAAATCTATCGTACACCCCCTCTTAGCTAAGTTGCTTCATTTATTACATATGAACCTTTAATCTCAAATGCTCTAATATACACCTTACTAAAGGTATCGTATAATCAACATGAGCCTTAATGTCATTTTGCTTAGTATACTGAATTAATAATCTAAACATGCTTGAATTCCGGTTTTTATCATTATATGCCATCTTATCTTTTTTTCCTAGGTCGAGAAATATTCCGGCAGAAGAGAATGTAGTTATGGGTGAGGTCGGCCTTCAACATACGGAACTTCTTCGTCACTCGGACTTCTTGAAAGGTCGCTGCCTTAATGGGGTTGCTGACTTTGATTCAACTTCTTCCTCGTCCAAGCCTACTCCCTCTTCTTAGAAATATCCCCCCCCCTCTCCTCCCCCTCGATACTCTTCAAATAGTCTGTACATGCTATGATGTTCTAATTATTGAGGTCGTATAAATATACTCACTCGTAACTAGATTAATCAAAATAGGATCAACTCTGTGTTGAAGAAGGTGTCTAAGTTATTATGCTGGAGAAACTGTGGTGTTTCTGCTTTGCTGATTGATCATTCCGTTCAATAAGCGTCTGTAGAAATTGCATTCATGTTACCCAGTCGCTTTTTTAGTAGAACGTAAAACAGGTTTCAGGTATGTGGAATTCATTAGAAGAAACATCTCGCTAGTACATAAACCAATAAGTGTTTCTATAACACTGGTGGTGGGTTTGTTTCTGCCACCTAGCCTCCTACCTTATATGTACTATTTCTTGGAAACCGGATGAGTTTGAGCTGAATGTCAACGTCGGCTACGCTTTCGCCTGCTTATCTTGGAAGATACATTTTAATACGAACTTGGAAAATCCCTTCTCCCTTACATCATATAAGCAGATTCATATGTTTATGTATTTGCTTTGAAGGCACTTGACATGTTAATATCATAGCTTGCAATATGCCTTTTCCATACAACCTCCTATCGACCTCTGTGTTCTTGCTCTTTGGGTTTTGGGAGTTAAGAGAGAGAAAACACAAACTAACTGCCTTTTGTATCTCTTGTAAATGGGATTTGGAAGAATGCGTAATGATGTACATTTATTAAGAGTCTGATCTTTGTTCTTCATTTCGGCTTTGTATAAAACGGTCTTTTGTAGTTGCATAACCCTTACCAGTGGTGCTGATAGTCCTCATCCTCTCTCTCGGTGTTGATTAACCAGTTTGCAGGCGTCTACGTAGTTTCTTCATAGCCGCTTCGCTAATTTCTCTATGCGTGCAGAAAGTGGCAAAAACCAACAATCCTCCACCAAGCATCAGTACTCCTGAAACAACATAACTCATGGGGAAATCTCCCAACTTCATACTCACAAAAGCAGCCAGGGGTGTGCTAAAGCATAATCCTAAACCAAGACACATAATCTCCCAACCCATCGCTTCTGGCAAGCGCTCTCGTTGAACCAGGTCGGCTAACACCAAGGGGTGTATAACTGTCATTCCTCCTAAAAACGAAGAACAAGTATACTGCTACTTAAATCCTTATTTATAGTTAAATAACGTCTGTAACTTACCTTGTAAAAGCCCAATGAAACTGGCATAAAAGTTAAGAAATACGGTATTGCGAAACACGTAAATAGTACCATTCATCATTCCACCAGTTACCAGAATCCCGATTAGAAGATATCTCTTATTCACCCATCGGAAAGTGGCCAAGATACCAAAAAGAAGCCTAGCAATGGCACTGAATGTACCAATCAGCGCGGTAGTCCTAGAGGCCGTATTGTATTCGAATCCCTCGCTAATTAGCATGTCAAAGAAGAGGATGATAGGAGAGTAAGATCCCAATGATTGTAGAAATACAGCGGCCAAGAAGATTATGAAGGACTTGTTCTTGTAAAGAGGAAGCCCTTTGCCAAATAACGAGTAATCCTTGGCTATCTTTTCAACCTCGACAAGGTAGGTGAACGAACCTAGGCTACCGAGAACATGCTGAAGTTTTGGCGTGTTTAAAGAATATCTAATATCTGCCGAACTCTTTGGGACTTTATGACTTGGTCCTGGTTCATTTTGATAGCCAAAGTATCCCGAGCCAAGTATTCCGAGTTTACGATCTTCAATGAAGATATTCGTACTTGTACTTGATATTAAGCGACCAAGCCTTTGAGGTGGCTGGAGAGGTTTTATAGGTAGCGTTAATCCAATAAGGCAGCCGAAAATACAGGCTTGAAGCAACAAACCAGCGGTTGATATACATAACCCTTTCCATGTAACGTCTTTCTCAATAAGAGGGTAGATCAGACTATGCACAGATGCGCCTAACCCTGATCCGCAAGTCATTATGCCTATCGCTATGGGTCTTAGATCATCGAAACTGGTTGTGACTGCGATTATGGCAGTCAAATAAAGTAGACCATAACCAGCACCAGTAATAACTCCAAAGAAGACAAATAACACAACGAGATTTCCACACATTCCAGAGACAAAGTGCCCAATGGCTGATAAGATTCCTCCTGCGATGGCAACAGGTGTAAGACCGAATTTGTTAATGAGAAAACCGGTGACAGGACCTAAAGAGTAGTAGAAAAACATCTGCATGCATCCAACCCAGGAGAGGATAAAGTTGTCCCTGTTGAAGTAAGATGACCAATAGGAGATGAGAATACCAATATTGTAGGCACAACCATCTACACAGAAACATATGAGAAGCGACCCAATTAAGACTAGAATGTGTCGCACTGAACAATCTTTTTCTCGCAATTTCGAATAGCACCAGTCCATTATGTGTTGGGGATACTTGCAAAAATTTGATACGACCATAAACGTGAAAGAAGTCACGTTTTTCAAATTATATCGATTTTGCTTGTCCCTAATAGAATTTAATCGCACTTATCTTTTAGGTCATTTTCATTCATTTTTAAAAAACATCGAATTTGGCATAGCAGAATTCTATTCGCTCAAGAATTTCTCTATACTAAGAACAAAGTTCATTCTCCATTGTGGCTGGTACCTATATCGGCAAGATTTATTTATATCAAATGGCGGGCATTTGGATAGTTATCATTAGCCCTTTAGTTGACTTCAGGCTTCACAGAGGGGAAGGAACATCAAAGTGAAAAAAAGGTTGAGTGGGAAGCGGGATAGCAGTTTTGCTTATTACTTCAAATTTTTGCATTGGTTTTGTAACCTAGCATTCTTTGTACTTTTATACCGGATTCCTAATAGGCCATCCTTTCATAGGAAAAGTCTAGCAAGTACTTCCACAAAGAATAGTCTGTCGCGAGATAAGATTTGAGGGACAACGGTTGTAAGAGCATAAGGCGAGGCTCAGTGGATGGGCATTAGAATTCTTTAGTAATGATATTAGTCTAATGTGAAGCACTTAATGAAATTAAAAGGCAAATAATGTGATAAAGATATAAACTGATCTGAGGAGCTACAGATGGACTGAAGGTAAGAGATGAGGTTAGACCCTCTGTGGTGGAGTCCACTGTGAAAAAAGAGGTGGGGCTTTCAAGGTATATGGTTTTCAAATACCCTTGAAATGGGGGTATTTTTCGGACATTTAGAAACAAATCTGTGATGATTCAGAAGTTGAGAAGGAGACCGACCTTGGAGCTTACTGGACATGCCGATGTATGCGGGGTAGCAATTTCTTGTCATCTTACGAGCACTTCCCGTTTAACTCTCTGGATTTGCTGGCTTAGCCTACTTTCAATTTATGAGTTACACACTAGTTTCTCATTTCAAATACCATAACGAAATAACGATTCTGGCTAGAAATCCAAATAAGATTAAAACTTTTCATAAGTCGATGAAACCAGTGGGCTTTGTTTTATTGAATATGACTATTTCACTTTATCATAGAAAGGAGATTTAGGAGACTATTGTATCATTTCCATTAATTCATATTGGTGCCCGATAATGCAATTAAGGAAGCTTTGGTGCTTCTCTAATAAGCATTGAAATCAGTGTACTTTGAGGGATTAATCGAATTTTAGTACATCTGTATTATTTTATTATCTTTGATTGTCATAGAATAATTATTATGTGGCAGTTAGAGATTGAAGACACTCGTTAATTGAATCCATTCCAGTTTAAATCAAATTTTCCTCTTAAAATCTGTTCCAATTAACTCAAAATGATGATATGGCGTAAAAGTGTTCTCGACATTGGATAGGCCACATTCAAGGTAGCGAGAACATAGAACGTATAGAGCGATGAATGTTTACTCAAACTTCTTGGCCAACTACCACAGAACTTAGTCATTAACATACAATAAGTGCGGTTTACATTGGAACGACAACTGATTACTGATTGGCTGAGATATCTCCATTCTCACGACCTCACCTACCAGATCAAATTCTTTTGATCATCCTTGGTTGCCTTGAGTAATACAACTCTTATCTTCTTAATTGTTATTCGTTTGCTATTTATTGGGGATAAAAGTATTATGTCTTTAGGTTTGAATGATTTGACAATAACCTTGCACCATCTACTTAACCACTAATGTTCTCCCTCCATAATTCTGCTGTAATTCACCTAATCTGTCTGCTCTATTGGGGCCATTTTGACACGATCTTCACTGGTGTCTTCTTCCATTGCTCTCGTTTAATTATTTATCATTTTGTATTTTCCTCTCTAATGCACTCTAATCGACTCACAAACTTCGAAAGACGGATGTCTAATTTTAACCGTTTGGAGATATCCTAGCCTAGCATCATCCAACTCCTTCAAATTAAATGGCCCTCGCCCAATATGATCAAGATCATACACGGTCAAGATGAAGGTCATTAGTATATCCGGCGTATCCCTCGTTCCACCACACAAGCAAATGAGAAGTAATTTTGATTTAATTTGAGTGACTTGAAAGCAATGCTATTCCAATTTCGGTCAAATTGAATTTTTCAATACGCCTTGACTTAAAGAGTGGCAGCCCTCTCCACTTTTCTTCCAATTAATTCTTACTTATCCGTATTACCCTCATACGTATTTGACTCTAGTTGTCTGCTGCCACTACAGTTCTCAATGTAGGTTTTAGATAGAGCGTCTGACTGAACCATTTATTTTTCGAGCACACTAAATTTGCGTCTAACCAATGAATGGCCATGAGCAATGCCTTATCAAGAGCTCGAAGAAATTGAGACGAGCAATTTACAATTTATAAACTGACAGCAGGTATATCAGATAGATAATGAAAGACAGGAGAAAGTCGTCATCGGATAGTTCAAAAGTAATACGATTAATGATCATGAAGAAATCAAATAAAAAGTGTTTGAAGACGTTTTTCGAGAGTTTCAGGCTTGATCAATGCTTCACATGCCACGTCACAAAGTCTAGAATTTGGACGATTTGGATGATAACGTTCGCTTGAAGATGATGGACTTGGAGAAGAAAGATAATAGCCTTTAAATCCTCTATCACCCCGTCGATCACTCTGAATGGGTAGTTTATCACGAAGGTCAGCGTTCACGCTGAGTTGGACTACCTTTCCGCCTAGAGTTAGACCAACAACTTCCACTATGCCTTGCTTCTGAGTGGATCCATCTTTAAGACTTAGTAGATAAGGACCAACTACATTCGAGCCATTAGTTTCCTTCCGATGCGAAAGAGAAGGACTTCGGGTACCAGATATTGGGAAACCAGTGATACTAGTCATTATTGGTTTTGAGTTCCATGGACTAGATATCGCACCACGAGGTGAATTAACTGCCGCTGTATAGATTTGACCACTTATTTCTAATTGAACTTCTTGAATTGCATCCACTTGAGCGATCTGAATGCCAATTTTCTCAGAAATTCGAGGTTCAAATTCGCAGGTACTTGCCTGCAGGGTAGAGGGTTTTGCAACTCCCATAGTATTTGAACTGGCCTTATCTTCAGGTGCCATCCTTACTGTAGAAACCTTTACAATTTTCGGAACCATTAGTACACCAACTTGACACCCAGCTTCCCTCTTTGTAACACATTTTGAAGAGGATATTAACTGAGAAACAGTTTCACTGGATTCGCTCAATCGAAATGTGCACCTAGCATTCTGATCAAACCTTTTGTTCACCATTGTCGTGGTGGATTCGAACGGCTTGCCTAACGGTGGTCTAGTTCCAAGATAAGGCACTGACGGTTTGTTGCAGGTGAATGTCAACAATGAAACGTCCGTTAATTTTGAAGCCATGTTAACGGTCTTCATATTTCTTCCCGTGATACTGATCACACCCCTGTTTTCTCCCACTCTGACAGCCACTTCTCTAATGTCCTTTATGTCAATTATTGACACACCTCCTGTCTCTGTCAGCTTCATTTCAAGATCAACGGAGGATGGGCAGATTAGAGCGTCTGCTTTGAGTCCAAGATTATTTGCTACTCGTTTGTCTGAAGCAGTTGCAGACATGTCTGCGACTTGAACAGTTTTAGGGACCAAACTCAACCCAACTTGGCTGGAAGCGTGTTTTACTTTTGAATCGGATATGGCTTCCAGCCTAGTTTCAGCTGGTGCTGATGCTTCGAATGTGTGAACAGAACTAAACTTGCCGGTGCTTGGTGAAGTATTAGTACCCACTTCCTTGAGTCGAAATTCACAGCCGATTTTTTGGAGACTAAATTTCCCACGAGAAATAGGATTAGCTGATCTTACTTCAAGAATACATGTCTCTGGAACATGGCTAGTTCTCACAATACTGGATACGAATTTCTCTGAATCCTTGCTAAATGTGACATCGTCCGTATTTGCTACCTCCTTAATCTGAATTCCTGATATTTCCATCAATCTACTGGTCAGATCAACTGTCGATGGATAAACTACTGATCCGGAAGCTACAGCTGAGGAAATATTTCTCGGTAACATTTCAATGGAGGCGATATTGACATTTGTCGGGGTCAGGATCATTCCAACTTGGCATGACTTTGATTCACAGCGCGCAGATCTGTTGACCATTGTTGTAGATTCAAAAGGACTTTTCTGTCCAAAGTTAGAGGACTCAAATGGTATGAACGATTTTATTGACGTGGTTGTCATACGACCCGTGCCTTGACAACTTGTACAAATCCTTCCAGCTCCAGTATCTCGCAAAACAATTTCACATCCGGCATCCTTTAGTCTAAAGCTTTCGCTTGGCGAATGATCAGGAACCTGAGAGATACTTCGGCCCAATGTAAACACACCTGAACCAGATTTAAGGCTCATTACGATTCCAGTTTTTCGACTAGACATAGACGAGGCATCGGATGCTCGCGATTCAAGGTCCGCATCAAGTAGTGCATCTCCAGCTTGAATTTTTATGCAAGATTCGTCTTTTATTTCCAACAACTCTATTCCAGACGTTTCGCCAATTTCAGAGATTACCTGAAGGCTAGCCGGGCATAGTATTGAGTCAACTTTCAGACCTAGGTAACTTGCAATCGCTTTATCCCTTGGTCTCACACTAATACTTGCCAATTGAATTGATTTTGGGCGTAAAGTTACCCCAACTTGGCATTCAGTACTCTTTGAAAGCGGTGTACTTGCTCTCTGGTGAATGAAAGAAGGTTTCCTCGACAAATCCATAGAAGGACTTGAACTAGACGAGAAAGCACTCGTAGACCGCTCGACTCTTCCAGTTCCATGACAGTGTGCACAAATAGCTCCTACACTGGTATTCTTTATGGCAAAATCGCAGCCGATATCTTGAAGAACAAATGTTTCATTATTTGATATATCGCTAGATACCTGTCTGTTGGTGCCCTCTTTACCTAGTGTTAATCCAGTCCTCCCAACCATGATATTCATATTGCCTTTTACAGGTAGCCTTGTGGGTATATGAACATTTTCAGCACTCCTTCTTGACACAAAGCTGGTTTCGAATATGGACGACCCGGCTACAACCTCCATGTTCGAGACATTCTTAACATCCACCACTTGAATACCTGCATTTTCACTCAGTTGTGTGCTTAATTCAATTGAAGATGGGAATATTATCGCGTCAGGAGACATACTTATTTGCTTAGCTATTTCACTAGTGCGTGGTTGAATTTGCACATTGGCTATATAGGCACGAGTTGGTTTAAGGATAGCTCCGACCTGTGTTTCCACGCTCTGCATCCTGGGTTTCCGAGCATTTATAAGGGTGATTGATTCACCATCTGCAGGTTCCTGGTTACTATCCATTTCTTTCGTCACTACCTTAATTGGGAATCTATAACCCACTTCATTTCGAGTTAGGGTCTCAGCTCTCTGGGATGTGTCCGTAATTTTTCCGATCGCCAAGCCTGATTGCCCACTTGCAATTGTCACATTATTCATGAAAGGCCTGCTTTCAGGTATATTTCGCTTCTTATCCTCGTTCGATTTCGTATTTAGATTGGCTTCACATGGAGTGCTTCCGGTGACAACTTCCATATTGCTGACCTCTTTTACACCGAAAGACTTCCGATGCGCAATAGGTTGGTAGGAAGTATAGGAATACGATGTTGTTTTCCCAAGTGAAGAGTTCGAATTTGAAACTAATCGATTTCCCGTTCCATTACACACTTCACAAATTTTATTAGTTATTTCATCAACAATTTCGAATTTCGCATGTTGGAGGATTGGCTTCACTCTCAAGCCGGTATCATCAGGTCTCTTTACTTCAATTAATGCTTCACCATAACCCTGTTGAACGAGGGGATTCATTGTGCTTGTTTCAGCAGAGTCATTCCGTATATTGGCGTAAAAGCTTGATACGCCCCTAACAATACTTACATTACTGACTTCAGAAATATCCCTAACACTAATACCACTTGATTCAACTAAAGTTGAAACTAATTCAACAGTAGACGGACAAATAATGTTTGGAACATCTGTTGTGAAAGATCTTATTTTTGGAGAGGCCTTAGAATGCATACTCACATCCATAACTTGAACTTTGACTGGCTTTAAGACGGCTCCAACCTGGGTTGCTTTCGTTATTGGCTTGTGGTTATATGAAGTAGTCTCGGAAGTTGACCACGATGTTTCTAACAGACAGTGGCAAGACGGACAGTTTAATTTATTGGCAATTTCCTGTTGTCTGCGTGACTCATGTATATTTATCGTCACACCTCCCTCAGTTACACCCGGCGAAACGGTCATCGTATGGATTTCATTATGCCCTTCTCCACACTCCATTTCTACCTTGCAAATCTGCTGACCAGTAACCTCGATTTCCCCAGAATGGTGTTTTGGTGTTGTCGACACGGTTGCATTGTAAACTTTTTCATCAATCTTCACATTCATTTGCTGTAGATCCATTGTCTTGGCAATATGAATTCCAGCATCCTCTGTCAGAACTGGCCTAACTTTGACCTTGGTTGGGCAGATTACAGAGTCCACAACTATATTGCGTTGCTCTGTTTGATCGATATCTGTTATATTGAGTGGTACCGTACTAACCTCCATAGTTTCTGGAAGTAGAACTGTTCCAACTTGACATGACTCATGACGTTGATTGGGCTTCATGCCACGAAGAGTGGGATATGTAGATTCGCTGAGGGAAGTGGCAGTTGTCAAATCATCAGTAACTTTAAACTGACATTCTGCTTCAGTAAAAACTCTCGGAACAAAAGTACTGCGATCTGTTGTGCTCTTGACAAAATTCACACTTCCACTCTTCATTTCCTGTGGGTCTGTTTTGAACTCAATTAAACAGGTTTCTTGTGGAGCAGTGCGGGCTAAAGACAATGCGCGTTTTGGCTTGGCGGATTGCACACCAGCTAAATACGATCTCTTGTCTGTTTGAATTTGAACTGAGTCAACATCTTTCACATCTACCAACTGGACGCCCGCTTCCTCAGTCAGAGTTGGTTGACAGGAAATGGAGGCCGGACATAAGATGGAGTTCATAGGAAGTTCAAGTTTCTCAGCCACCGTTTTGTCACTAACTCCTACTGGCAGGGCTGATACACGGATTTCCCTTGGAATAAGCTTCATTCCAACCTGACATCCTGAGGTTCTTAATTCAGGAATTTTGACTTCGATTTTCGGTGTTTCACAACGACCATAACGTGAAACCTTATAATCAACCTCTCTTAATTTCCGCTCGTTCACAACGAAAGTGTGTAGTATTTTCGACCCACAAAATTGCATATCAATATCCGAGAGCCTCCTATCATCCGTGTTTAGCGTGCAGTAAGATGTGTCTCTGGCAAAATTTTCACTGGCATATTGCATTGGATGTCGATTGATTCCACTATACTCTCCACTAACTATAAAGTTACGAGTCTCTGTCTCCTTGTTTGATTCTTCAGTATAAATTTGTTGACCATATTCTGCTTGGTTTATGCTTCCATCTACTACCCCGTGAGCTTTAGGAGGGTAAAAGATTTGAGCCCCTGCATCAAATGATTTTATTGGTTGGGGAACCGTTTCAAATTGTAACGAACCTATGTCACATTCAGTTTGAAGGTTGGTATTATTCCACGCTCTTGTAAATTCTTGTTTTCCTGTTACTAGTTCCCCTGAATTCATTTGGATAGATGTCTTAAGCTTTGGTATCATACCAACTTCAATCGCTTCAGGCTGGGTGTACCTATCAATTTTTTGACTAAATTGATCAATCTGGGTTATAATGCCCGTCCCTCTGTTATTTGTCTCGAAATTAAATGTTCGAGTAGAGATATGCGCTGCGAAGTCTTCTGAATCTAGTGAATCCTTCTCAACTTCAAAGTCCTCAGAGTTTCGACGTAATTGCCTGGAATCTCCAATCTGGAACATTAGATCCTGCTTCAGTACCGCTTTTGGTGGCCCTGTTGTGAAGTTAATTTGAACTTTATCTGGAGTAGCACCATCAGTCGCTGAGGCAATTGATGGAACTCGTTCGTTCACTTCAAGACCTGCCGAAATAATGGAGTCGTCTACCTGTTGTGTCTTTTGCGCCATTACCCAGCCAATCTGTGTCATACAGTCCACTCGATTTCTTTCACTTTGAGTGCTAGCAAATTTGGATTTGACCGTATCTCCACTCATATCTGTCTGTGTATTCTTGATGGTACGTCGACCAGGAGTGTTGGTTGCGACGTCTCTGATCATTTTTGGCTTCTCTATATCAACTACTTTAACTGAAGTGGGTATCTGTCGTTGGGTTATGTTGGCTCCACAGGTGAATACTTTTGATTTTGGCGGTTCATCTATGGTATTCAAGACTGCGACATTCATCCGAGGTCGCCGTGGTCGAGTTTCAAGGAATTCAAATTCTTCTTCCGCCTCGGTTGGAGTTATTCTTCCTAAGGGTGATGGGGGCAGGGGGACAGGTGGACCTTCTAATGAAGACACCCCAGAACTGGAGGAGATACTGGATACTACTAAACGTCCTACTCCGTCAGGTGGCTTGTCTAGAGAAGCCGCGTAAATGGATCTCCAGTTGTGAACTCGATCATAAAGATCCTTCATTTCTGCTCTGTTTCGATCGTGGGTCAATCTAAAAGAGGAAAAATTGATACCAGAAGCTATTTTTCAGTGAAACTAACGGATCAGACATGGATTAAATTCACTATTATCGCACCTCATTTCAAATACGGGTGATCATAACGAAGTAAAGGTTGAAGGAGTACTTGGAAAATCTCAACGTTAAGAAAAGAATACTACACAAAGCTACCTATTTCTCTGGCAGAAATCGAAAAAGCATAGTTCAACAAGCCTGTGGAATTCTGTTATTTTAATCTTCTCAAGACCCAACGAAGTTGATGGGACCTTGGCCCACCAAGAGAGTGCTAAGATCCTGTGTCGAAGATACTGCTATGATCAATTTTAAGGTCATATACAATTCCTTACCACTGAAACTCCTTTACTGTCAAATACCCCTTAGACGTAGGAAATTAAGCAGCGAAATCGATATAATAGCTATTTGATAACAACAAATTTTAAAACCTTACTCAGTATATCGCAGGTTTCCGTTAAAATATAAGGAGAATAAGAGTGTCTACCATGAGAACACTCTTCTATTTTGATGAAACTATCCTCGCAACCTAATTTATTCTAGTACATTCTGATCATTCTAATGTAACATCTAGGGGAACTTCGAACTGGGCATCAGTAATGATAGTTCGTGGTAGCAGCACTTAAGAGTTTTCTTGGAATGAAAATTTACGTCAAATTCAATCCTTTCAGTGTTCGGCTGCAGTCTGCTTCTGACCTGTCCATAGTTAGTATGAATAGAACTGCTGTTAGTCCGACGATGAGCTTAAGCCGAGTAGTCTTCTAGCTTACCGAATTTCGTTTCTGTTTATCAGGCACACGTTACTCTTGATATTTCTGACTGTTAGTCTGGCAACGAGTTGACATTGAAGTGATTTTTATATGAATAAGATAACTGTTTTTGACGGGTCCATTTTGTTGTACTTATTTTTTCTCCTCAATTTAAAATTCTCAGTCATTTTTCTGTCAATCCTCTTTAACCTAATGCCTCTGAAAGAATTTCCATAATTGTGTCAAGCATGGACCTTCCTGCACTTCAGTGGAATGAACATATTTCAGATTCGAACTTAGTTACAAGGCTTATGATCAAATAGCTGTATTTATTGATTCACTAGCTCAACGCCCGTATAATTGACAAGGAATCATTGGCAATAGATTTTGAATTATGACTATTATTTCTGAGAAGGGGGGTGTTCGATAGACTTACCTCCAGTTAGTGCACCCTGGACAACGTATACTCATACGGCAAAAAAAGTCTATTAATCGGCAGTTGACTTGTCACTTCAAGTTACCATCACCCTACTGTCTGTCATAGACGACTACTTCCACAGTACTCACCTCACTTTTTTCTACCTTTGTGTCTGTCTCCTCTACATATTTGAAACACCCCTCTGTTCCCAACCCCCTTTCAACATTTTTCTACTTTGATGTTCCTTCCCCTCTGTGAAGCCTGAAGTCAACTAAGGGGCTAATGATAACTATCAAAGCGCCTGCCACTTGATATAAATAAATAAATTATTTCTGAAACGAATTCTCACCTTATACTCTCAAGTTGTGCCTGAAGTCCTCGAGCTTCCGTTGCAAACGTTAAATCATAATCCTTCAAGCTTGAAGTAATAGGCTCAACACTTTCATCCATATTTCGTAGGGACTTTATGTGTTCATACAACGCAATCAGAGGTTGATGAAGAAGATCTACTTCTCCCCGGCTCCATACCTCATCGGCTTGATCCGCTCTACCAACTATAAGTAGCAAAAGACAACTTCAATTACCCCCCCCCCATATGTTTCTTAATTGTACTTTGCACTATCAGTTAACTTACCAATTTTACTTGTAAGCATATCCAGAACGTTTAAAAGACGACCCTCATCCGCACCGGATTGAATGAGAAGACGGTTAAGATCTTCGATGAACTGTTTCTTTGCTTGAATATCAGTTATATAAAGACCCTGTTGTAGACAAATGTGTTAAGTGAGACGCCTCAGGTATGGTTAATTTGTTAAAAATCTGCTGGAGTTCAACTCACTCTTCCATTTACGATATTCTGGAGGTATTTGGTATAGTAGATGGCCAATTGTCGACGGTAGTTATCGAGGGCTTCGTTCCAGGATTCCTTAACTGTTGCCAGAGTTCTGATAATTAAATTTTAACGTAAGGTAAAGATGGAGGTACTACCACGCGAAGTTCTTCATCAATCTAATTATATTTCCCACTTTCATACTTGTAGTGACATCATTAAAAGACGATCTATTGTAATGTCAACTAATCAATCTTACAAGTGTTTTTAACCATCTCAACTCACATGCTTTCCTATACTTAACTAGGTTAGGGGCATGCTATTAATCTAGGATTCACCGTGAGAGGTCTGGTTGAATAAAGTGGGCATTTATCATTTCAGCTGAGCACGCCGATAAAACGACTATCTTTCCTATGCGTTTTCAGTCGGAGGAGATTTAAGAAGAAAGATTTGACCATTGTGATATTTAGCGCATACTCATGTGCCCCCAATTAATCATCAAACTCGCCGTTTATAATAGATGACGTTTGCTTCGGACTCGAAGCATTATTTCCTGACCGCCTTCAGCCGTCTAGGTGATTTTCGCAAACATATTTTTAAGAAAACTTTACATTTCTTATCTATTAACACCAGCTCAATACTAACAATTTCTCACAATCGGATCTGATTTAAGGTGAACGATCAAATTAGGTGCTCAATTCTAGACTAATTGCTTAATAGTCATCTAATGTGAACCTGACCTAGTAATAGTTAAACTATTAAATCAGGGTCTAATCAATCTTTTCGCGAACGAATCCCGCGGGAAAGCAAGAGTCAGAGGTAATGTGCCACTCTAATTGGTAGTGGAATGACTAAGAAGATGAGATCTGCAATTAACAATTATTATTCTTATATAGAGGCAAAATTTCCAGCCCCAATTAGAAAGATGCTCCCAACATTTAACTTTGGAAGAGAAAAGATATTCTGGAGCCACTCATAAACGAGACTCAAATTTAAAAATATTTCATGCAAACAAAAATTTTCCAGAGCCAATGGTTATCCATTCCACTGGACATGCATCTTAGCAGGCGTACATATCAATCGTCCTACGAAAGCGAAGAATCACTACTCACCTGTATGCGTCATGAACTTGTTCGCCATTCGCAGAGGCGATAATACAAGCAATCGATGGCACGTATTGGGGTCCATTCTTAGTCATAACTTTCCATAAGTAGGGATTCTCAGTTGTATCCAAAAGAGCTAGTGAATCCCCCTTACTTACGTTATAGCTGCTGCCCACGTAATCTATTAGCATTTGTACCATCAGCGGACCATTACCCTCGAAGTCTTTCGCCACTCCGTTTCGAACTTCCGTGAGCCGGTTTTCAACTGGAAGAATTGAGGGAGCTTTCGAAACCAAAGTTCGAGCTCGTTCCGCAAGGTCTTGAAAGGTGTTCAATCTCACCTATTTTAGCATTAAATTAGTAATATAGTAGTAAAATAAAGCTACAAATGTAATTTTTATGAAAGAAAAAAGAGAATCTGATAACAAGAAATAGCCAGTAATAGAAGCAACATAATTTACGCTCTATTCGACTTTTGAATTCTTCGAATCCTTCATCATTTACTCAATAGGCATATTTCACTGCTTCATTTCATTTTCGGGGTTTATTTATTAATTGGTCGATTCTAATTGATAGTCATGCCATCTGTATGAGCTTATCTCTTCTAATAATTAGATTGCTGAAACGAGTTGATAGTTCTACTCACAAAATCACTTTCAAAAAGAATGCGTGAACGAAAAATACTTGTTTACTAAGCGCACGTCAATCTTAATCAGTGTATCTTGGCATCGGAATAATTAAATTGACTTTCTCCGATTGAGCACATTAATGTTGATGCCCACCACTTTAGCTGAATAATAAAATTTTATCGAATACTTAATGATCATATATCTTGAGTGATTTAATTGGGAATATATTGAGAAAGATTTCACATCACTGAAAGCTCCAGTTTTTGGGCTCCATTAATCATTATTTCGTGATAATTTTGCAATAATTTTATAAATTATTAAAATGAGTTTAATGACTTTCTTAAGGGGCTATTAAACACATATTTGAGAGCAATAATATTATAGTAAGTGATCTGAAGTATTAAAGACTTAAATCTTTTGTTATTTTTCAATGATGTTAAGTTTAACACCACTTAGTGATAGATAACCTCCTTTGTTTGACGAAAAATCGAAACTATTTTTTTCTAATTACCATACAAACATACTTTACGCGTATTTGGAATAGCTAAATGATTTCATTTTCTGAAGGGGGAAAAACAACTCAAAGCTTTCATGAAAAAAAATTGTGGTGCGGGAGGGGGGGAGGATATAAGTTTATCAAATTACCCTAAAATTAGTAAATCTCCCTTCTGACATCAGCCGAGTTTACGAAGATCTTCGTTCTAGAAAATTAATTGCGAATTGAGCATTCGCCTCTCTCAAATAATGCTCTTTTGGTTACCATTAGTAGTTTTAAGACACTCTTTGGACCAAATGACATTCTAATGTCCATTCTATAAGAGAGTTCATTGTTTCGTAACAATATTTGATTAATATTGCCCTTTCTTAAAGTTAAATCAACAACTAAGAAACCCTTGTCCTGTTTATGTGAGGAGCTTTCTTGTTTCCTGCGTAGTTAAAGAGGAAGAGTTTAAGTCATTCTAATCAAATTTACCTCGCTGCTACATATGATTAAATGCTTACAGGTGGCCATAATTGGCGGAATTACCAATTTTCGGATTTCACAAGCTCCTGTTTGCAGTTACAATTCTATCGCTGCTACATATACCTGTTAACCAATCAGCCAAACAATTCAAGTGGCACTGCTATACATATACAAGTTAAAATCTACCCATTTGCAAAGATAGGAATTTACACAAATTGTAGCAAAAGGCTGATATCTTAATGTGGAATTCAAGCATTTAATCTAATACATACATTTAATATACACTACCGAATGCATTGTATGATTCTATTCCAGTAGTTATTGGTTTGCAGTGCCTCATTACTTATTAAGAAGAGGGGTATGCCAAATTTAATTAAATTATATATTACGATCTATCGCAATAAAAAGAACTATTGGATGACATTTATTGTCATTAACAGTTAAATGCAATTAGAAATATGTATTAAAGGTAGATTATTAGTATTACTTTTATGATTCACTATAATATTGATGAGTAAAACATACTTTCATTTCATCATCGAGACTTGAGGCTTCAGTAATTCGACCATAGGGAGAAAATGCTTCAACTTGAGTATCTGAAACAGCTTTCATTTGAGTAGCTTGAGCTCGGATCTCATTGATTTCATGATAAAACTACAGAATCAGAGAGAGGAGTAAGGAGTAGATTGATGCGCTTACGTACAATGTGAAAATCCGCTGCTGATTTCAAGTGAATTGCGGTAAGATTGGAGAGTTGGGCCGTGTAACCCCAGCATTGTTTAACACTGTTGGTTAATAGCTAGCAGATTTCAAAAAAGAAATAAGTACCTATCATAGATTGGAGCTGAGGTATTAAATGATTTAAGGAATGTCATTTTATGAGTAGATGAGAGACTATGGTTTCTTTGCGGCGTGAACACCGCTAAATATTCTTTTTTTCATTTTTAATTCCAGCGTTATTCTAACCATGCTATCTGCGGCCTTCTCTCAGTTCTAAAGATGATTCATCATTTATCCTATAAGTTTCTTTTCAATTTTCTCCAGCTCTGTAACCAAGCTTTTTCTATGTACTTCCTACCAGACAAACTTCCTAATCCCTTCAAATTTTTTACTTAAATCTGTATTAACTTAGAAGCTTAAAATGAAGATAACTTCATTTTGTTTCCCCTCCATAATGTTGCCTTTTCACAATAAATATTCAAGGCAAAATAGCTACGAAACTTCTTCAATGGTTGAACAGTTCTTTGTCAATTTGGCATTAATAATTGAATTAATTCGATGTGATTATGTCCCTATGTAAGAAAAAGAGTGGCTGTTCTTCCTTCGTTACTTTACTACCGCAATTGTGGATTTTTAATGCATATGGTTCATTCAATTTCTCTCAAACCGTCTGTCAGTGTACGTGGTTTTGGCTCATTCGAATCAGTTATCCTCCCTGGAAATAAAGTAACCCGATATCAAATTCGTAAAATTTTTACCGTTCTATGGAGAAGTTCAGAATGACTTCGTAGGGATGATGGTTTGGCAAGCTTTCTTTGTATAGCTCTTAGGACCATACGGCCTTCTTTCAAAATTAACTCCATTGGTACTAGACGCGTAACAGAAGGAGCTATTCTCATTTGAAACATGTTCAATACGTCTATGGTCCTCACCTGATACCACCAAAACTCATCGTGTTGGCGACATTAGTCTGCCGCACGACACGTATGGGTGAGGGTGAGTAAATTTTCCAAAAACTAATTCGGGTGTTAAAGGGTTAACTAAGCTAAGTTTACTGTCTCGTCAGCTAGTACAAAAGTGCTTATCAGCATGCAGACTAACCTGCGAGCTCACATGATGCGTTAGGCGAAAGTAGTCTATGCTGTATGATGGTCGTTACTTCTACGCGTTGTACCCCACATTACGTTTTTATGACCCATGTATCCTTGTATGCCGTTTTGGTCTTCAACATGTCATTTTATCTATAAGTGTTCTTGAATGTATTCTATTTCAGACCAAGCTTCCAAAAGAACACAGTCATTGTTTCGATGATTACCTGGAAATTCAAATTCCGTGGTTTTTCTACTAACTTGCTAAATAGAACTCTATTGATCGATGCACGCATCAAATAACAACGATGTGTCTTTAGAAGTGCCTATTACATCCATTTGGAGAATGTTTGCGGATTTCGAAGATAACTTCACCCTTCCTTCTACTCTGAATCAGGTTCTTCCGAATTCACACGCCATTAGCTAAATTAAGCAAATACGACTATTACTTTGTGGCGTCCTGAAAATATCCCACACCGATCTTCATAAATGGATTATCTTCTGAGTCTAATAAGAAAATGGAGATGACTTACTCTTGATTCGAAGACGCGTTGTGAGATATTGTCTTCGGAACTTAACCCAACAGCGGTTACCGTCGCGGCTTTTGTTACATCCTGAAAGAAAGTAATAAAATGAGATAAGGGAACTAAGAGTTCAATAAAATTAAGCGAGGTAAGAAGATATCAATGTCTGGGTTCGAAAACTCAATGCAAAAAAGCACATGGCTCGTTGCCATATTTTGTACATTTTGTCTCATTCCTTAACAGAACTGATGCTAAAAGCAATCAGTTGCCTTGAAGAAAAAACACCTTAGCATCCGAGCTAGAAATTGTGCAAAAAGTCATTTCTTAGCTGCTTCTAGGCTCTTAGATTGTGATTTAAATTTATACATAATAGTGTGCGGCCTAATTATGCCTATAAAATTTTATAAAAAGCCTTTAGGAAGTAATTCGAATCTTACCGTGAAAATGCTTTCGAGACAAGATATGGATTCCAAGTAGCGAAGTGTCTCAGTATTTCCAGTAGCCGCTTTCTAAATTGAGTTTAGATTACCAATTTTGAAAATGTATAAATCTACCAGAAGTCTCTGTGCAGTTTCCAACTGTATTCGTCCCCTCCCAGTTTCCTAAAAGACAATTAAATAAAATTTTACTTCTCCAGCAGTAAAATTAACTCACTTTCTTATTGAATCCATCGATAATCGATTCAATGCGTTCCCGAATTCGAGTATATCGTTCGCGTTCTTCATCCAGGGCTAGATGACTAACACCGACGTTGAATTCCACAATTTTGGACTAAAATGTAAAATACTGCAATAAAAATTAGGCCGCAGTAGGTTTTTTCAACCCGCTGTCCATCCTGAGTATATTTAGTTATTTCACTGCATATTTCGTTTAGATCCTCATCTGTTACTGTTAGAAAGAGTCCTTGGACGTACGTTTGAACATCCCATAATAATATGATAAACGATAGTAGACAATAATAGCATATTATCAAAACAAAATGCATTGATGAGATCCCCACTGATAAGCCTATCTTCTAAATAAAATTTGACGTTTCATTTTCGAGCGCGCATATGAATTGATGAATACCCCACCACCTGTAATTCCTATCAGCTACTTGTGCTATTTTCGAGCATACGAAGAAGGTACTCTATTAACACGAACGCGCGGTCTATGATCTGTCACATAGTCATAAGTTGCCAAAGATTTTTCTCCTTTCGCAACATCAATACTCGGTTTCACCTACCACAGTTGTCGTTCCTAACTAGACGTGTTCACGGAACAATGGCCTAGATTATACCAGTATTTGGATTGCACCTTCCTCTCAGGTCTGATAACAAGATAAAGAGGATAATGTAGCGGTGTGTAGTATTTCATTCTGTTAGACAGGAGGATTAGGAGAGCACACTTTCCAAATTAGAATGCCTTCTGACTATTATCCCTTTGCCAGAGTCGATTGTCAGTTCCGGAAAAGCTTATAAAGCAAAATCGAAAAAGTGCTCCCCCCATTCAACTTGTAAATAATCAACGTCGAATGCAAATTCACACTTAATCCCCAATAAATTATCAAATGTACTTTAATAAGTGATAAAACATGAAGACTGAAATCATAAACTATGGCTTCTCCAATTCATAATTGCTTTTTCATAGAATTATAAATTAAACTTGCCTGAAGATCCTTCAACTCTGTTGAGATAGCATCAAGTTCTGTGATAGAAAAAACAAAGTTATTAGGTGAAAATTTATCACGATCTTGGTCACTGTACTTATAATCTAATTCTTGAGATTGTGGGTACTTAAAATTAATCAAACAGTTGTATATGAAGCATTTTAATTGCATTATACACCAATTCTCTTCGTTTTGACATAATAATTACATAATTCTTTATTAGATCTCCGTCCAGCTCTGTTGGCACAAATCCTAACTGGTAAAGCAATTAAATAATATTTGTGCTTTTTTGTTAACTATTCATTAGTATCTGTTTATTCTTGACGCGGATATAAATTCATCCCTAAAATTATTGTGATGTATTTAGTAAATTATTGAAAGTTCTTGATTTAATTAATTCTTTGTGACAATCCGCCTTAAATTATATTGTAATTCTTGCTACCACTTTGTAAAATTATGATTTGATGCTTCATCTGAAAATGAGTGCTCTGACTACATTTAACATTATTAATTTGTAAAATTTTAGAAACAAATAAAATATTTTTGAATTTTTAATTATGGAAGAGGTTCAAAAGGACAAAAAATTATGTGTTTGAAAATAAAAGGAAAAAACCTATTTTTAACTATAAAAATAAAGAAATGATGAAAGTATTAAAATAGTTTATATGATATGGATTTCATATGGCTTTCTATTTTAGAGGAACAGTTTGCAGCCTTCAATTTTTTCATTAACTAGCTCAATAAAAGTCATAAAAAGGAGTGTCTTTCATACGTTCATGTCATGTCTTCCTCGATAGTCCACATATTTTAAATTCGTGTTTAATTCAAGGCATAGTAAATTTTTTAAATTTCAATATAACCTGTCGGATAAGTTGAGCTTGTTATGATATTAACTAATTAGAAATTAACATAAACAGAATTCCCTAGTCATCAATTGCTAAGTTCTCACGTTAAATCCATAATGCATGGGTTTCAATTCCTCATCCCAGTAATACAGAGGAAGTTGCCAAATGACAAAGCAAAAATATGTCATATTAGCTTCCTTTATTGCATCATCCCCAAATATAGATTATTTTTTAATAAATTCAATTAATCTTTACGTGGTGAATGAAAATCAACGCCTTCTTGAGGCTGCAGAATTCTTTATGACAGGTACATATCATCTGAAGCTTAGTAGCCAGATCGTTGAATTCAAAGATGGTTGTTGACCACTGCAGAAGTATATGATAAGATCGATTCTAGGGATTATTATACAAAACCCAAGTATAGTAAAATGCTTAAAGTTGATTTTAGAGCTCAATTGAGCCTAATAATGACTGCCCTTAAATGATCATTTATAAAATCTGATCAATTATTAAGTAATTTAATTTGAAAATTATTATCCAAATGGTGGATTTTTGTCAAGAACTTGGCATGAAAAAATTATTGTTATTAGTCGGTTTTCGAATATTATTCTAAAATATGGCCTAAGGAATATTCATGCTTACCTTCAATCATGATTCAAGAGAGTAATATTCTAGATGTGCAAGTTGTATATAATCCTTCTTTCTTTAAAATTCGTTTGCTCCAAGCCAGGGACCGTGTGGAAGGTTCCAGATTATGAATGTACCTATGATTTAAATGCTGAGTGAACCGGTGATTTCTTCATTTATTAATCTGACTCAAGGAACCTCAATGATTGGTTTGTTTGAGGTAAGCAAGATGTGCAAGAGGTAGAGATGAGAGTGAACCTAACGACACACAGTCTTCATTTGAGAGTCTACATAATTGCACAACTCCATTATTCATCTTCACTCCCATGTGCATCCCCTTTTAATTATACTGCGTAGAAATTAACTTTGACAGACGAAAATAATACTTTGGTAATGGAGTAGGAAATAGGGCCGATTCAATATGTTGTTAATGTATAATTTCAGCAGACAACCGCAGTTCAAATGGACTTACTAGTATACTAATTTAATCCGCTTATCAACCTAATTAATTCCTTTGCTATATATCGATATTCTCATGCTTTGAGGCACACCAACAATTTTCGACTGTTTTCGAGTCTGCCCCTTTTCCACTTCACCCTCTCCTAAAATACCCGATCACAACAGCCCCGTCAAGTCTAATATTTTTGGTTTTTCTCCCACTTAGAAGCCCTTTTAGTTGCCATTTTCCGAATATAATTTGGCTGGTCTTTAAACCTGTTTTCTTTCAACTGATCTATAAATATAACGTTGATAATAGAGTTACGAAGAACTTACATCTTGAAATGAATAAATGCCTTAAGGCAGATTTCTTTATTAATTTAGAGGCATTTGAGGAGACTATCCCTCTCTCGGTTTAAATTTATTATTTATATATTTTTTGATAAAATTTAATTGATTGAGTGGTTTTATGGATTATACACTTATCTAATGGGCTAAACGTGGTAAAATTTATCCTTTTAAAACCTAAAATTGGCCGCTGTGTTAAGAATATCATATTTCTGAACAAGCCATTTTTTCTTCATATAAGGCGTCGCAACAAATGATCTTATCGAATTACTCAAATGTATTTGAGGAAGCAGAAATAGTCATTGTCAGCATTTTTAGTTTTTACCTTTCCTTTCAGTCATATCTGAGAGCTAGGCAATTTCGAAGCTGACACTCGTCAAGGATGTTAGAGATTAGGCCATCTACAGGCTTGCATTGTTCAGTTTGTCAGCATTTCATTTCGCATTTTTGTGCATTTGGTAAGGCTAAAGTTCTCAATAGTAATGTTAAAATAATTAATTCAACCCGTTAACGTTCTTCTTTTGTTTGTACTACACAGTTTTTGTCTACTAACCATTCTTTAGTTAAGAAAATATGTAATAGCATAGTGATATGCGAATACAGTGGAAGAGCCATAATTTTATGATTTTAGTTATTGCTGTGATCTTGTTTAATCGCTACGAACTAAATCTACCGCCTATTTTTTAATAGTCCGACATTTTCATATGGCCACTATTGTAAAGACTAAGAAAAATACTTAATCTGATGATAATCTTGTCAAGGATTGCTCAGTGAACTGACTTCTAGAACGATCTCATTGGGATCCATTGTTCTACCAAAGATCCAGTCTCTTCCTCGATGTCTAATCTTAATAAAAAACGATTCACTGAGAAAATGATTTTAAGCCAAATTTTTTGATGATATAAATAACTACCGTTTTAGTCTTATGTAATTCAATTTCATCTCAAAAAGATAATTTAATAGAGCATTGTTGTCACACATAAGCAAAGAGCTTTAAATTTTCTTAAAAAGTGCGTCTTATGTAATTTGAGAGAAACCAGAAACTCATCTCTTTCGACGAGAGCGAATCCGTGGCTCGAATTCATTTTATAAATCCATCATTTGTCACAAACTCATAGACCTTTAGGGTCTAACGAATTTTTATCAAGGGATCCAAGAATGCGACTTTGGCGTGCGAGATTTCATGATTTTTAATTACCTTGCTTTATTCGTTATTGGCACCAGTTTAAATTAACTGTTTTTTCTCATTCTCATAAATTCAATTAAAACAAGTAACTGTTTAATCTATTAGGAATACTCACGTCGAATCCCTTTATAACCTAATAAACTTATAAAGTCTAATACACAGTAATTAACTGCAAATAAACGGATTATTATATGCGAGTAGGTAAAAAGATTTACTCAAAATATTTCGATAGCAAAACGAAATAATACCATAAAAGGATAACTTACATTGTTCGCTTTTATAAAAATATCCAGTGAATTTTCATATTGGTTAGCTATCTTAGTTGAAAATTGACTCCAAGGTCGTAGGTTGTAGAAGGTTTGTTCAGGAATTAGAACAGAAGAAGATTGGAGAGCTGTGAAATGAGTTATGGAAGCTGACTGAGTTCTTAATATCGAAAATTTGTCACACAAAGAAGACGGGATAGTTAGAAAAAAAAGTAGAAATCAAGTGAGGTTAATTAGCGTTAGCTAAAGAACAAATTATTGAGTCTATTGTAAATCCCGCCAATTGACAGCAATCTCTTTAGTTTGCAAACAGATCCTCACTGCCTCTTCTTATTCTATGTAGCATATTGAACCCATTTGTTGACCTCAATTTGGTTATGTTTTTAGGTTGGCGTCAACTGATTCCCTTTCATAATTGAACTTAGTGGTCAAGGTCTGTTGCTCCAAATCTTCAACATAGAACTGGTGTTATTACAGCTCTGGAAGAGAAGTCTAATCTTGTCGATTAACAGAGTAGTTTTACCTAGTTGCTTAGCTAAAGTAGAGTACAATCTCTGATGTATGTGGAAGAGTCTTGGAATGGGCGTGGGGCGATTCCAAGATTTTGCATAAGCTCAGATCGATTTCAGCATAAATCAGATTGCAGTAGACTGTCTGTTGTTATGCTAGTCTTCAGAAGGGTTTAGTCAAAATATTAAACCCTCCAATTAAAATATCGTTCAAATTCACTTCAAACCCATTTATATTACCCACTCAATAAACAGTTACAGCCTCTCATTTCTCCAGCACATTGAGATCACTTAGAAAGTTCGTGTCAATAAACCCACTTGTCACAAATGCATTCTCTCACAATCGTATCCCATCAATGAAAATAATGAGTTATCTAGTGGATAATTAACTGTATATCTCTCCAAAAGGCTAAATTAGAAATTAATTCATTCTTCAATTTTCCATTGTTAAAAAGGACTTGGTAGGCTCATTTATATTAGATATCAATAAATACAAAGGGAAGCTCGAGTGAAGTGATAAAGGAGTCATAGAAAGGGAGATAAGTTGGCAATATTTTGTCATATTCAAATTCATGCCAAAATTCATAATCTGATAAAAGCGGACATGGTCAATAGCTTGCACAAAATAGTGATTTCAAATAGGTATAAAAAAATATTTGCCATTGAAGATTGTAAAGGTCACAAAAATTAAATTAACTTTCTTGGAAAATTTAACTCAACTAATCTAAGAATTGCTAGTAGGAGTAATCAAATGAAAGGGTTTCATCTTAATTTACAAATCAAAATGTCTTTTTATGCTGGAAAATTTTTAAATGAACCAAATAAACTTCGCAACTCGTCAATATGCCTAATGTTGGCCAAATAGTACAGTCCCTTGCTAATAGTAGCATATATTAAGGGTTTTTAACTAAAAAATATTGTCATATATTTCAGTGAAAACTATCTTTGGTATTTTTATGTCAGATCAAGGAATATAAATTAGAATACCTCTCATATATCAATTATTGCTGCAAATACACTGTGGAACAGACAGAGCCATCACATTTACAGGAATCTTATTTTTTGTTCTGCGTTCGTTCTCTGTGAATTATGTCAAAATAAGTATTGATGGGAAGGAAAGGAAAATATTATAGCTAATAGTACTATAATTGTATCGATCAGTTGAATAGTCGTATCATTTGTTTCGCAGCACCTTTTTGTAATCGCATCGAATTCGCGAAGAACTATCCATTGCTAGAATTGTCCTTTATTAACGCCATCTCTTATGTGAGGCAGAAAAATTTAAAAGCGAATATAAATCAATTTAAAATGTCTTTTCTCATGCCGTAGACTTATTGCAACCTGACACTATCCGTTTAAGGAAAGTAAATAATGAATTGTTGCCTAAAGAAATCATGTTTTATTAACTACGTACAGTTATTTATGCGCATATAGGTCATGGAAATGCATTTTAACGTAAATTTGACTATATATATATATATATATACTTTTGAGGCAAATAAAAACGATGCCATTATAAAACTGGCTAAAATAATTCCTCAAGTAACGGAATATTGAAGGCCTAATGTCCTATTAAATCATTTACATAAAGTGATTTCGCAAAATACTTCGATGGTTTCAGATTTCTGTTTGATATTGAGAAGTTTTAACTGTGAAATATTACGAGTTAACTCAAAATTTTCGAATTGACACTATCTCAAAGAAGAAGAAAGTTCATTTAGAGGATCAGTTGCGAAGGATTTTGAAATATATAAATAAGCTCTAAGCAACAGCTATATATCTTTAGCTGTTAGAGATACGTTATAATAATAGATTAATTGATAATGATATAATGGCATAATAAAAATATTAAATAAAAAGGTTTAATTTTAAATAAAAAATAAAAGTAAATATTAGTTAAAACATTTTATTTATGGAACTGCGAGTTTCTTTGAGGTATTTTAACTAATGGAAAAATAACCTCACTTGCAGTTCGCATTTTTCAATAGGTGTATTGTGATTATGTTAGCTGAAGGTAAGGCTGGTATTTTTAGTCATTGAAAGTTCATTTTGGCTGTTCTTTTTGTCATATTTTTGCATTGTTATTTTCAAAAATTATTTCGTGTTGGAATTATTATATTGTTTAATATTTTGCCAATTTAGGATACTCACGTGGTATTACAACTGCTGTCAGAATTCGACCTTTTTCTGCCAAGTATGTCTTTGATTATGTATGGTAAATAACTCTTAACTTAGTGAACTCCGAATGAGAAATAGCGTTCAGGCTGTCCAATGTCCACAACCTGGTAAAGTTAAATGTACAAGGCGAGACTGTCGTCCCATTGAATTTTGCGTTAATCACACTTTCTGGTCATTTGGCGATGAATCAATAGAAGAAAAAAATGAAAGTCAAAAAGAAGTCTATGAAACACTTGCTTTGCCTCTATTAGAAAAGGCCCTTGGTGGTTATAATGCTTGTTTATTTGCTTATGGTATTACATCTTCTGGTAAAACCCATAGGTAAAATTCTAGTATTGACTTTATTGTTTCAATAGCATGCATGGTTCACCTGAATACCCGGGTATTGTTCCGCGAATTGTTTTCGATCTGTTTTCTCGGACGAAAGGAGGAGATCAAAGTGGTGTTTATGAACTTAAGTTCAGCTACTTCGAAATCTACAATGAAAGGATATATGATCTTCTTATCGATAACCATTATCAAAAATCAGTAAAGTCTAGTTTTCTTGTCATTATTTCATTTTTATTTTCTCTAGCTAATCATACGCGAAGACCCAATAAAAGGACCCTACGTACAAAACCTTACTATGCCCACCGTAACATCCCCGGAAGAAGTTTATGAATGGCTAAGGCAAGGCGACGCCCGTCGAAAATTTGCTGAAACCGACTTTAACTCACAGAGTTCTCGATCCCATTCGATAGTTACTTTCTATATCTCAAAACACGAATACGCAAGTCTTGATAATTGTCACTTATATCGTACCCATCTAGGTTGACAGTTCGAAGGGGACATTATTGGAGAATGTTTTAAGTAGCAAGCTGAATCTAGTCGACTTAGCGGGATGCGAGAGACAGTCTTGGACAAGTTCTATTGGTGAAAGACTCACAGAGGCTTGTCAGATCAACAAGTCTTTATTTACTCTCGGCTTGGTTATATCACAGTTGAGTGGGGAATATAATCAGATGTTCCATTCAAAATCCTGTGTCCGTCTAAGTCATCCAAGAGCTACTTCCGAACCTCGAACTCCGTCACCTCGAATGACAAATTTATCTTCACTTCGAGGTCGCAGACAAACAACTGCACATGTATCCTATCGCGATTCCCTTCTAACTCGGTAGGCTATTGTTCTTTGTTAATTATTTGATCTTATATTTTTCCAGAATTCTGAAAGATTCGCTTGGTGGGAATTCTGTCACTACTATGCTGGCCACTATATCACCTTCCTCTCTTCGGATCGATGATACAATTTCAACCCTCCAATATGCCATTCGAGCTAAATCAGTTTTTAATAAAGCCATCGTGAATGAAGATCCCAAGGGTCGCCTCATTCGAGGTAAGTTTTAATGTATTGTTGCCCATTTAAGAGTTCAGAAGTTAGTCTTAGGATACTTCTTTATTAAGTCTTAGTGTTCAAATAATTGGACACACTTCTTAAGTCATTCTTCATTATTACATCTTTGTTTAATTAGATTAAGATTTTTTGTCAGAAGTAAGTTAGATTTGATCCAATTTTACGAAAACCTTGAAAATGTCATTTACATAGTTGATATCTTAATAGCCTCTCCCCTTTCACTAATTTAAAGCCTCTAGAAATGAAGTTTCTATGGTTGAAGTACTTTCATGTTTCTGGGATCATCTGCATGTAATTAAGATTAATCAATAAATTTTATAATAAATTAGTAATTGAAGTGGTTGGGTAAAGGATAATGTTCTCTCCTGCAAAGATAGAGGTTAGAGTTTGATGCCCACCTATGCCCATTCATTGAGTGGAATCATCGACTACTTTGGATAATAATGAAAGAAGGAACGCTGCATAATTAGACCTTCTCACAGGGAAGCTTCGTGGCATTACTCTTCTACTTAAGGGGACTACTGGAAATGCTTTACCAAGTTTGATTTGAACCTACACAATTTTCCTTTATTTTAAGTCGATAAATTTTTACAATGAAACGCTATTCCTAATATTTTTCTTTTAAAACAGAACTGCGTGCAGAAATTGCAGATTTAAAGCGCGTTATTCAAGAGGCTTCGATGCCACAAAGTCCCTTTACATCTCATATCAGGAGACTCCAAGCAGCTTTGTATTCCCACGAAAGAACAATCGATGAGCTCAGAAAGTAATCCTTCATTCCTTTCTTTATCAACTCTTTGTTTAGTGAGTTAACTCAAAGAATTTCGGATTGTGAACGTTTCCATTCTAAGAATGACATCATAGTACCAAAACTTGAACTCCATCGATTAAATGAATCTGACTTAGAGTAGGTTCCTTTCTGATTACCCTTCTTTACCTGGTATTTTTTAGTGGAACTCCCCTACGACGCAGAACCCGAAGCATTGACAATGATGCCTCTTCTCAAAACTTTTTCCCCTTGAGTAGAGGAAGAGTAAAAAAGGATTCAGGTATTGAAACCGAAGATTGTCTTGAACCATTTGAAAGCATCAGCTCGTCATTGAGTACAAATGAGGCTGTACAATACCTTGACTTTGAGGATGGTGACAAGCTTCAATCAGGTCGCAATGAGCTACAAATTTATGACAAATCCACCTCAGTAGGTGAAGATAAACAACTATCATCAATGAAGAGAATCATTTATCGATCAGAAGCTATTACCAGAAACAATGCTTCATCCAATACTGATGATGACATAATAGTTTTGGAGAAATCAAAGTTTTCTAGTATGATTGAAGAGATCGCTGCATTGAAGTCGAAACTCTCCATGGCGGAAAAACAAGAAGATATGTTGAAATCTCGTTTGGATGTCAAAAAGCGAGGCGTCGCGTCTTCTACCAATGATCTCGGCTACCGGGTGATTTCAGAGGACGAATATTCATGTCTTGTGCATGAGTATAATGAAATGAGACATCGATTGAAGTATCTCGAATCAAGAAAATTCTTAAATCCTTCAACTCTAACATTTGATAATTCGTCGGAAGAAATTCGATCGGAGCTCGAAGACATTATAGAAACTTCTGGTTTTTCGGAAATTGGATTAAAATCGCCTAATTTAGAAGTTGGCGAATCTAATTCAGCGGATGTCAGTTTTCCTCAGATTAATAATCCCCTGGAGGTGAAATTTCTTGAAAGACGAAAACAACTTCTTGAAAAACGTGATATCCCCGAAATTGAATTCAGGCCCCGTCGTGATGAAGAAGTCCTTTCCGATGAAGAATTTAACGGTGTCCTCTCTCGAATCGAGGAACTTAAAATGAAATTAAGGAGATTAGAAGAAGAGACGGCGACAGTTTTACCACAATCGGATGTTGAAATCATTGAAGATCTCACCCACCAACCTCAGGAGAGAATTCTCGCGACCACTATTGTCAACATTGTTGTCGTCGGTAGTATAGCCTATTGGTTATATAAGTATTGCAGATGATGATGATGTCTGCAAACTCTTGATTTGTAACTTTAAATAATATTTATTTTGAGCATATCCTTACAAACTGTGCTTTTCCTACGTTACCGTTGGGTGTGACTTGCATAGTTCATATATATATATATGTTCGTCTTAGGTGAAATATTTTATTTTCGTATTGTTGCCCATGGGCGCTAATTCGCGTGGGCGGTTATTGGGTTCTAAAAAATAGTTCCCTGAAATGAAATTTTCTGTTTAGCAGCCCTGGGAGGACTTTCGGAAAATCCAGGTATTAGCAGAAGTGTGGAGTGACTTTAAGAGCTAACTATCGTTAGCACATTTTATAATTAGCTTTGGGAGTTTTTTGAGCTGTTTTAGATGCAACCACGGTGACGGCATTCAAAATTAGAAATCGGCTTGTTTTTCTATAGTGGTTAAATTAGTGATCTTGGTTAACCGCTAAAAGGAGTGAATAATTAAATTCTAACGGTGGTGGCAAATATACTTGACCTTAATTAAAAGGCATCTAATATTGTCCCATCAGGTAAGGCATTTGAAGAAAGTCTTCCATAAATTTATGAGGGTATTTCATGAGGGTATGGTATTGTTATGCAATTGACCTTCGTAAGGTGACCAAAGTACACATGCGTAGAATGAATTTAGTTTGCGTTTCCAAGGCGACTTCGATCCCGACAACCAAACACTTACTTGCAATAAAATTGTATCGTTACGGTGTAATTTCGATATCCAAACAACCAATATGAAGGCAATATGTATTCCATTACAAAGTCTTTTGCAAGCTCCAAATCAATTAAAGGTAGTCTTGCAACTCTAGAGTAGTGAACAGTGGTGAGCACTGAGCCATTCCTGAAGTAAGTTGCTGAATAGTGCGGCAGCTTGTTACCTCTCGGATGAGAGTGATTTTTGAAACAACTTCGAGTGATAATATCCTTAACAGATTAATTGTTTTCCAATGATCTTCCCAATCAAAAAAGCGTTTAACGTTGCTAATATTTACAAAACAGTCATGGAACCCCTAGTGTGCATCGTCCATTATCACAAACGGTGACCCCATTACAACCTTTTTGATTTTCGACTTCTTTACTTGTTTAGAAGCGGTTATTTTTAAATCATTGATAATGATATCAGTGGATGAATGCTGATTAATGTGAAACTAAATTTATTTCCTTTATTCATGTATCACGTGAATTACCCAGGGGAAGGAGAGGGAGAGGGGTTATTGACCTCAATTTATTGATATCAGCCAATTTGGATGACCTTATGTTACGAACATTGTCCTATTAGAAAAAAATGCCCTATCATCCCATTATCGAAAGTTCATTTGATAAGCATCTACCAACATTTCCTAATTTACAACTTCGTTATGGTGATAAATTTAGTGACTATGGGTTTATTCCTCCATTTGACTTCTTAGTCAATCGAACTATAGTTTAAAAAGGGAAAATTTATATATAGCAAAGTAAATGAAGTAAGATAAAAATAAATATTCATCTGATGAGGAAAAGAGAAGGAAATTGTAAAGGTTTGAGAATAAAGTTAAAGCATTAGAAGACTCGTTTTCAATCTGAATTGAGCAAATATTTGGGTGGTTTGGAAATTCGTTGTCATATGTACAATCCTAGCATCATTTTTCAAGCAGTGTTCTGGCAGGTCATGACATATCACTCACACGATTGTAAATATGTTAGCAATATATTTGCTCAAACAGTAAATCGATCGTGATTTAGACCATAGAAAAAGACCGAATTTCATCAGTAGTTTATTTGGCTTTGGTGATGTTCGGTTTGACAGCACCATTGGTTGGACATTTATCGTTCACTGCTGAGCGGAGGAAGGAGATGACTAAGCCAGATCTGAAAAGACGTACATACAGACATCTGCAATAGATGTCATTTCAACCACAATTTTAAGTTATCGGAGGAGATGTTCAGTTTGTCAAATCAATAAAGTGCCCATGTATACGTCATCTGCATATTCAAATACCGAAGTACCCAATAAGCTGACATCCAAATCCTTACATGTTGTATGGATACCATCTTATGTTTGGTGAAGTTATATGCCTAAAAGTAGCCACCATATTTGCATTGCTCGATTATGCCTTATGCTTAGCAAATATTCGAGTATCTGCTGAGGAGTTTTGATAGGGTTTTACAATGAAGAAGAGTATCAATGGACTTTCTTGATTCAAGGAATATGAGAACTGTTCCATACCAGAAGTCTATCGATTTTGAAATTGTTCTTTTTCAGTTTTTGGGGAATTCGATTTCTCTTATAATAAATTAATTGATCCTGACTACTTAAGGTTAATACGAATAGTATTAATAGGTTAATATGATTTCATTTCTACGTTTACTTCTGTAGTTCAACACATGAAATATCCTTAACCTTTTCATGCCATGGTTTTAATTTTATCCCGTAAACTGTCCTTCTGACACATTTAAATGGAGGACGCCGCAAAGACTTTTTACTATCATCTAGGTTATTTATAAATCCAATTGTCATCTTTTCATCAATAAGCTATGCTATTCAACTTTAAATTTTTAAATAGGAACTCTTGCCTTCTGAATCTCTCGGGTTTAAAATTTTAATTAATATATGCGATTCTTTGTTGGAGCATCGTCTAAAAGTCTTAGGAAATACAAATTGACAATGGGCATTGTATAGATACGATTTTTAGACGACCTTAGTCAAGAAAGGTGACGTTACATTTTCTCTCTGAGAAGTAAAAGATTTGGGCAGCATTTCTACCAATTCTTGGAGTGTTTTCTTAAAAATATCAAACCAAGCAAATCGTTTCAACCAACACAAGGCTTTATTTTCAGTAAATAGTATTTTGCTGAAGTCAAAACTATTTCCCTTTCGAACATTTCAATAATTGTTTGTTGAGCATGAAACTAACAACTCGTCATTTTGATAAATAGGAAATTAAGAATAAATGGAAAGTCAAAATTCATGTTGTAAATCACATTTGTAGATTGCAAATTGAAAATATATTATGCTTCTTAGCCACAATAGAATTTGTCATTTAGAAGTAACAGTACTAAATTTCATGATTCTCATAGATAATTTCATTTTTATCGAGATAAATGGACAAACTGTAGTAAAGTGATTCATGTATGCAGACCACTATTGCCTTGGAAAATAAAATTGGAATAGGAGGGCAACAGTAACAGGACCATCGGTTAGTGCTTATTAACATTACGTAGATAGAATTTAAAAACACTTGAGGTATGCGTTATAAGGAAAAAAGCCCATACACTACAATTCACAATATGATATTAAAAATTTAGTATAAGATTTTTAATGAAGCGTATTAAAAGGGTTGTAAACACAGTAAAGAATTTTCTTATGTGCAAATATCTAGACGAACCCCTGTGAATTACAAAGTCGCAAAATTAGACCAGTCATCATCTTCCGAGTGATACTAAAATGGATGAGGGTACATTTATAATTTTGTAAAAATGACAAATGATTATTTGATTTTAGATACTTTATTTTGCATAAATACGTGCCTTTTAGAAATTAAATTTTTGTTTGTATGCACCGATAGGAATAAGTTACGGTCAAAGCGTTCAGTTACATTCGAACCGAATGATGTTAGGTGAGGGTGAGTAGAGTATATTATATTCTTAAAATGGTTTAAAATTATTAATAGATTTAACTAATTTTAACTTGATATTAGCACAGTTTTGAAGTTTGCTTCCTTATAGGTAATTGTTTGAGCACTTTTTATTGCAGATTATTCTGGTAGCATTACAAGCGCTGTCCGTGTTCGACCGTTTTCCCAAAAGTAGGTTGTTCGTCAATTTAATAATTATTAAAAATTATAGAGAAATAGAAGCAGATGGTAATAAACTTGCAGTCGATTGTTCTAAACCTGGAGAAGTTAAATGCATGAAAACTGGCTCACAATCTCTCTCTTTTTCTGTTGACCATGTCTTTAACGACACTTATCCTGTGAACTCGAACCAAAGTCAGAAAGACGTTTACGAAACTTTGGCCGTCCCATTGCTACAAAAAGCCCTTCTCGGGTATAATGCCTGCCTTTTTGCCTACGGCGTTACATCATCGGGCAAAACACACAGTATATACGGAACTCCCTCTAGTCCTGGAATCGTTCCTCGAATTATCGAGGATTTATTCGACTATGTTCGTCAAAAGAAGGAGCACAATGCTTCCTTTTCTGTCAAATTTAGTTATTTTGAAATTTATAATGAGAAAATTTATGATTTGCTGCAGGATAAAAACCCTGCTCCTAAGGTAGTCATAAATAGGTATCCTATATAGTTCTTGTAGTTGAGAGTCCGTGAGGACCCCTTAGAGGGACCATATATTCAGGACCTTGTTCAACCAGTTGTCCATTCTCCTGCTGAAGTGCATGATTGGTTACGAAAAGGAGATTCAAGACGCAAAGTTGCAGCGACAGAGATGAATGCCAACAGTTCAAGATCGCACACAATCGTCTCGTTTTATTTTACGAAGCGCGAGTTGGTAAGTAGTGTTTGTGGATATTTTCGTTTCTGGATAAAAGTATTACATGTTTCTACTATTTTAGGCCAGTTTTTCAAAGAAAGCGACAGTGGAGAGTGTGATTAAGAGCAAGTTAAGTTTGGTTGATCTAGCGGGAAGCGAAAGGCAATCCTTATATAACAGCGTTGGAGAACGCCTTGCAGTAAGTATATTTCTCCTTTAAGTTTTTAACCCAGTTAATTTCTTGTAGTGTTGACCATCCCATATTTTTTCGGCAAGTGCTTTTACTTATAAATATTGACGCTGAAATCAAATCAGTCTAGTCTAAGCATGTATTCATTCTAGTATCTACCTGTCCTTTTGGGTTGCGAGAATCACAGATTTAGCTTGACCTAATTACTATTGAAGATAATCTAGTGATAAGATACTTATTTCTTTGTCTATTGGTCACTCTCTGTCTTTCTTCTAGCTGATGCAATTATCCACTGTTTAATTGGGAAGGAGTTAAGTATTTGTTTTTAAACAGATGGTCTGTAGAGTAATAGTTGGATGGTTCATGGTGCTTAAAACTCGAATAATGTCTGGAACCCGATGAAAGTTTTCCCGGGTAGGTCGCCACAATGGTAGTATAGGTGTACGAAGTCCAATAAGGAATATTAGTCGGAAGTCAAAACATATGCTATCAGAGTCGTCCAAAGCTAAATTGATATCTCCGATAGGTTTCCATTATCAATTCTTGAATATATTTCTCTCATTTCTTTCTTACTAGCTGTCTTCCTCCTTTGTTTAGACAACACCAGTACAATCAAAGGTATTACTTTGCTTTAGTGCTTCCGTTTATCTCCTTTAACGAAGTAGACGCTACCCCTTGGGGGTTTTTAATCGCTCTCTTTGAAAATTTACTTAGATGACTATATTTTTTCCCGAATTATAGGAAGCCTGTCAGATAAACAAGTCGCTTTTTACCCTTGGAAGAGTAATTTATCAACTGAGTGCTGAACCGTCTTCCGGTTTTTCCGCAAATTCAGCTACACCTCTATCGTCAAAACGCAAAAACCACGTTTCCTATCGTGATTCTCTCTTAACTTGGTAAGTTCAAAACACTTGTGATAATAAGAAAAGATAAAAACATATAAGGGGAAGGTTGTTACAATGAATAACTTTTTACTTTTATAAATTTTCCTTTTTTGCAGGATACTGAAAGACAGTCTTGGAGGTAACTCAGTGACAACAATGCTTGCAACTGTTTCACCTTCGTCTCTTCGCGCAGAGGACACGATCTCAACGCTCCAGCACGTTATTCGGGCAAAGCGGATTGTTAATCAAGCTAAGGTCAATGAAGATCCTTCTGGAGTTATTATTCGAGGTATATTGAGCATTTTCTATGGCTCCTATTTTCGTTAGTCATGGCCTTTGAACCAGGCTTCGTTAACCCAAGTGAAAATGTATTGTTGACTTGTGACATTCTCGGGACACATTCACTAAGTTGAAAATTCCTATTTTATGAGAAGTATCTCATGGAAAGTTTATATATTTATATGGCAGAACTTAAAAATCATGTCGATTCCTGTTGTGTGTTGATTACTGATTCATTATTATTCACCGTATGATGTCTTTCCACTCTTATAATTTCCCTTGAGGCCAGGGCATTTTGATTTAGTTATTAACTTACGCCTTAAGTTTTGGATGGAAATGAGTTTGAGATCATCCGAGTAATAATTTCTTATTGCTTGATTTGAATGAGATTTGAATGATAAGCTGCTCAAGATGCTTCAGGGCACCAATCACCAAATGGAGTTACGGAATGTCAGTGAGATCTGCCAAAATGAGGCTAATATTCTTTAAGTCGTTTTATGATTTAACGTGATGATTTTAAAAACATTTTCCTCGAAGTCCTTCAACGCAAAAATGCAAGTTAGCTCAAACATTTATTTCAAATGGCAGGCGTTTTGATGGTTATCATTAGCCCTTTAGTTGACTTCAGGCTTCACACAAGGGAAGAACATCAAGGGGAGAAAAAGTCGAGAGGGGGATAGAAGAATGGATTACAGATGTAAAAGTGAGAGATCGACACAAATGTAGAAAAAAGAGAGGTGAGTGCTTTGGTAGTGGTCGAATATGGCATACAGTAGGGTTATGGTGGCTGGAAGTGAGAAGTCAACTGCCAGTTAATAGACTTTTTGCCGTATGAATATACGTTGCCCAGGGTGCACCACTTGGAGGTAAGTCTATCGCACACCCCAAAGTGGATGTCAGCGGTGGGATCCAAACATTGTTTTTTGAGATTGATCACTGCTTTTATCCTATCTCTTTAACCTAATTCTGGTTATTGGAACTCATTTTTAACTGAATAAATTCAGTTGTTATCACAACAGTAAGCTGAAGTGGAGATAGAATTTTACCTTCAACTTCCATTAAACAAGCGAATTATTTCTTGAGATTCGAAACCTTTATACTTTCTCTCAATATTAATTTAAATCCTATAAAATAACTTGGTTTCTTACTATTGTTTGACGCCTATAAAAATTATATCTAGTTTTTGAATAACAATAAACGCTAAACTCATTTAATGAAACTTTTCCAAACGCCGATTTTGGGTAGAGACGTAGCATCTTTGAGTCCCCTGTCCAGGAACTTCTTACTTTTGATGCTCTGTAAGATTGTCTATTTGAGAAAGGACTGTGTGATTTGAGCCTTCTGTATCCTCTCGCGTTTATGGCCTTTAATTAAGCCTATACTAAGTGTCATAACTTTTATTGCTTTGTCTAACGTATTGGGAGCACGGCTTATATGAATCATGTCACATCATGTATTGTCGTTAACACGTCTATTTAGATTAACACGAAGCACACTTAACATCAAAGGGGAGTTGTAAATGGAATTTACCTATATTGAAATAAGTAAGCTCATTTCTTATTTGCAGAACTAAAAGCTCAAGTAGAAAAACTCCAGCAATGCCACAAGGAAGCCTCAACACCGAACAGCCCATTGCATGGACAAATTAAAAGCCTCGAAAATTTACTCAAAACGCGAGAAAGAGAGGTTGCCGAACTTACAAGGTAAATAAGCTCTTCTCCCATATCAAAATTCCCTATGTTAATTTATTTTGGTTGATTATCTTTGTCTCTCTGTAGGGAGTTAACAGAGCGCACACTGGATTGTGAACGTCTGAAAGCTGAAGCTATATTACGGTCCACTTCAACTGAAACTATATCTCAATCACTGTTCCCAGATGACATGGATCCTGATGACTTAGTGTAACACTGACATTTATCACTTAACCGCTTTCTTGTTTAGTGAAACCCCAATCAAACGACCTCGATATTGCGATGAGAGGGATAGTGGAGCTTATTCTGATATCTCCCGACCAATTCCCGATGGATCAGAAAAAAATGACTTTTCGGTTCAGACCGACAGTATTGCCAAAGCTGACGATGTGACTACGATCGATTCCCTCTCCAGAACTGTTCTGAATGAAGTCTCATCTGCGCCTCTCCCAGAGTTCCACGATGTTTCAATGAACACCGATGAGTTATTTAAGACGATTCCATTAGAGGAGTATGAAAAGCTCATTTCTAAGATTGAAGTACTTGAGACTTATTTTAAAGTGGAGAAAGTAAACAAATCAGTTGAGGCTAGAGAAGAAGATTTTGGTCTTTGTGTCCTTCCATCTGAGCAAATTGAAGCCTTGAATGGTATGATAAGGAATCAATCACGTAGTGCCGATATTTCAAATGAGGAAATGAATATGACAACTTCTTCATCATGGAATGAGGATCATGTTATACCCTTGAAGGAGTTTAGTCAATTAATGGAGGATTTGTACAATACCCAGCAGCGAATTCATGAACTCGAAGTGGAGAAGCATATTAGACTCTTCAATCTAACTGATGCCTCGACGAATACGTCAGCTGACATTGAGGTCATAAGTAGCTCTGCACTCAATAAGTTCCAGGAGAAGATTAAACATCTGGAGTCAGTTATAACTACCCTCACAAATGTATCAAGGCACGATGTATCTACTTGTTCAGCTGACTTGGACTATAAAATTCTTTCTAGGCAGGAGTATAAAGTCATGAAGCACGAACTTGAGACTATTCGATCAAGGAAGTATAATAATGCGACGACTTTGACAACTCTGCAAGGTGACGTTTCTCCCATTTCTGAAGTCGAAAGCCTTAACAAAAAGATCGAGGATTTGCAGAAAGAATTGCGAGACCTTACAAACACTCCTCAAAACTGTGATATGCCTGCGGATTCCATAGATTTTGACTATGCCTTCTTTGACATATCAACTAATCAAGCCATTGCCCATGACTTTTCCAGACCCACTGATGCTAAACGGTATGTTGAATCGGCTACCCTAACGGATGCAGAATTGGAATTTATTCCAAGATCTGAGTTGGAAGCACTGAGAAGTGACTTGCATTGCCTGAAATCTCAGCTGGAAACTTACACGAAGATTGAAACACGTGAGGTTGCAACATGCTCTACAGATCTTCACTTTAAAACTGTTGGTTGTATAGATCATAGTCAGATTACCGATGAGATGAATTCCATGAGAGATCGCCTTAGTATTGGCTCTAAGAAATGCATTGATTCTACTACTTCAGCTGATAATGCATTGGAAGTTTCACATAAGTCCGAGCCATTTGACATAAAGGAACAATTCCAAATCCTTGAACCTTCCACAAATGTTAGCAAATGTGAGGTAGGCACTTCTTCATGTGACCTTGGCTATGAGGTTCTTTCCAAATCTATTTACGAATCAATGAGTACTCGATTAGCATTAATTGATGCCAAGAGATTCACTGATTCTGCTACTCAATCTCAGGAAGGATTTATGGTGGTTCCAGTTTCAGAACTCTCTAAGTTGGAGGTGCAAGCTCAGGCTCTCTACGCTCTAATGAATATAAGGAAACGCGATTCCTCAACTTGTACAACTGATCTCGACCTTGAAGTTATTCCAAGAACTGAATTAGAAAAAATTTCCTCGGACTTGGAAGCAGCAAGTTCTCGACTTGCTTGCATTGATGCCAAGAAGTTCATAAACGCTTCAATAATGACTGAAGAGCATGTAGAAGTTCTTCCTCAAGCAGAATTCAAGGCAATGATGGAACGAATGCAGCATACAGATTCTCAATTGAGAACCCTTTATGAGGTCGTTAAAATGGAACCCTTTGAGCAGGATTCGGGTTCCCAACCTACCAGAATTATCGAAAATGTCATTCAAATGCGAAAAAGACTAGCGGATTTTGAAAGTCGAGTTTTTGTGGATGCCTCTACAGAAATTAATGACTACGACCTTGGTGTGACTGTTCTTTCTACAAACTTCTTCAACGAACTTTATCAGAGGCAATACCGACTCAGAGAGAAGCTAAAATGTCTCAAACCGAAGGTGTCAAAAGATGATACAAGTGCACTCACAGAGGAGTCTAGTGATTGTGATTTTGAAACCCTACTTGGTAGAATTGATGATTTGAAAGCCGTCGTGGAAAAATGCCAGGCTACTGTAGACGATGTTGAGAAAAGTTTGGTTGTAGAAGATAAGTCAAAGCAGGAACAGGCTACTGTATCTGAACAGGCTCTAACTGATAACGAAATCACCTCTGATACAACAACAAGTCGCTTTTTAGGATATGTACCAAAGCGAATGGATGACTACGTGTTGAATAGGGTGAAATACTTTGAGAACCTGCAGGCGTGTGGAGATAGCACTATTCTCTCAAGAACTTTGAAACGGTTCCGATTAGAGGAAATTGATGATAATAAGGAGAATGAACATCCAGGAAAGAGGCACAAGTCAACTCAAACGAAACTTGAGAGAATGAAGTCGACAAGACTTGAGGTAAGTGTGCTTGTAAATTTTACTTTATACTCATTCGCTTATAATTCTTTTTGAGCTTGCTTGCCCAAACATTCCATAAAAATAATCACATTGAATTATTTGTCAACATTCCAGTATGTGACGTTTAGGCGTGCTGGAATCATTCTGATAGTTGAACTTTTGAGATCGTTGTAGGTGGTTGGTTGAAAATAACTTCCAGATAAGTGAATTTTGCGAGCCTTCTTATTTAAGTGAGCTGTAACTTCGAGATATACGTGTATAGGATGAATTCATTTTGAAAATCTCTTGTTTGAATTTGATTCACCTGCAGTAAGTACTTATTTTACTGGTTTAGCATGAATTTCTCTTATTTAAATTTAGTGGAATGCTATTGAATTCCTTTGGTTCGTACTTTGTGGATTCCTCCTAGTTCTTATTTGTTCCCTAGTGGCGCGGAAGATATAGAAGTTGCATTGAGGCTCAGAGGCTAAGTCCCTGAATTCCCGGAAAAGTCCCTTATCAAAACATTCACACATCTTAACTCTTTGAAAGCGGTTTACAGAAATTACCTTTATCGTTATGATTCAAGCAATTTTTTTCCCGTTGGCGCCACCCATTCGATGCTGGAAAAGAAATTCTACAACAATCAAGTATTGTTCCAAGCTAACCATAGTCTATTTACTCATTTCAGGATGAGGTGGAACTCTTGCAATACCGTATGAGCTTACAATCGTGGAATTTGCAATATTTAGAAAAGGTAATTCGACACTTCACTTAACCTCCCAATGCCCCATTTTTATAGGAAAATAAGCAGCTTACGTTGGATTGTAAATCACTAGCTGATTTGCTTACAAAGCTTATTCAAGCCCATCGAACAGCTCCATCCTCTTATGTAATCTCGATCCTTGACGATGTTAAGAAGACCCTGAATCAAGTGTCGGATGAAATGCAACGAGATATGAGGACATGCTTATCCCAAGAATAGACTTTTTCCTCTTTGTGATAGTCATCATTCCCCTTCTTGTCTTTTTTGTGTGTATTTACTGGATTCTTACTTTTACCGCTCACTTTATATCCGTATATCTTATCCTTGACTTGAATAAATTACTCTTATTCAAACGGTTAATAGGTTTTATTTAGACAGATATTTATGGTTGATAAATGGCGAAAACACAGGCAATGGCGGAGATATAATTATTACAAAAGTTATAAGTGACGAATTTATCGAAAGCAGGTTCCCATAGACAATTATTGAGGCTCATGAAATTGCAATTATTCCTGGCACAGATGGTCACCTGGGTTATTGTTTTGTAGCGCCTTAAATGCAGTGATTTTATACGACCTTGTATCGTCTAATCAATAGTTATGAAAATTTGTGACCTACATCTGAGAGCGTTATGGAAGCCTCGCGACATTTTTCTGAGTCGTATTTATAGTCTTGCAGAAAATTGTCTATAACCTCCGCCAATATTACCTCAACTTTTCTTTGTGGGAATACGACATTAGGTTCCAATTGGTAAGTATTTTCAACCTTTTTAGGAATAGTTATGCGGCTTGGAGAGTCAAAGTGAGTAACCGCAAGTTGATATCTTTTATAATAAAATATTAGTAGGAACTCACGATTGCCATGGTTTTATCTTTTTTGATTCGCGTATGGAATTTATTCTATCTATGCTAAGGCGCATTGAAATTATACTTGAAATCGATTTTGCTAGTTATCCAGTTGTTTATGTGATAACGCCTAAAATAAGTAAAACAAAATATAAGGATATTATAAAGGCATTATAAAGCTGTCCAAAAATAGTGCTATCCAAATTTAAAAATTATACGATTTTTGAGAAGCTCATTTGTCTTTTTAGCTGTTAAAGGTAAATATGACAATTTTAAATGACACTAGGCAGTTTTGAATTTTTTATTTAAAAATATATCACGAATAGGTAATACAAGAAAACATGAATTTGGATAAATTGATTAAGGTAAAATCCTTATCAAGATGAGCCCTAAAATATATTTGGACATATCTCAAACAATATGGAAAGAGGTATTTTTTGTTCATTCATTTACTCCATTACGATAACAATTTAATCAAAATCTAAATTTTAGTGAAAAATCCTTAATACTAGATTGGATGAATGAAAAATCATCGAATTTCGTTCTTGTTGAATCGATTTCACCAATTCGTTCATAATATGGATGACTCAGTGCAATGAACCATTTTCTATACTTAGGGCTTAATATAAATATCCAAGTGAAGACAACACATCAAAAGTGGACACGCAGAATTAAATGTACATAGAAGCACAGTTATGTCCTTATTATCTCCACTAATAAAATCTATTGAAGAGGAAACAACTGAAATACTTATGCAAATGCAGCTTCGGGTCACTGATCTTATAGTAATTTTGCCATTGCTTTATAAATTTACCATTTTTCAGTGTTCAGACAAACAAATAATCACTTTTACCCTAACCTTTGGACAAAATGACCCAAAGACATTCGACTTTCGCATGTATGTGTAAATGATTATAAATAAAGTATGAATGACTGGTTGCATACATGTTTGATAGTTTGGAAATGGATATATTTGCGCATTCGACGTATAGCATAAAATGACATAGCTAAAAGCGCCGGAATGACTATGATTCATATTATATCATATTTAGTATTAATCTTTCAATAAGCTGCCAATATGCCTACTTTCAACAAATGGCAATAAGGTATTTAACAAATTGTTAAAACCATGTCAAATACAAATTAACCCATCGTTGCATATATAATGCCTAGATTAATTAAGTGAATTGATCGCTCCCTAATAAGTTCTTAATAATATACTATTTCTGACTTAATAACCAAATGACATTGATTGTTTCAATGTGTAAATTTGCGAATATATTCGCGTCTTTTCAAAGTCATTCTATAGTTTTACAGCTGGTCTATTTTCGTCGCTCTGAAATCAGTTTATTGTGGTTATTAACAATGGAAATAAGTGCCCGTTCAGTAAAGCTTTCAATACAAGAGTCAGATATTTTGAAATTGATTTTGGAATTTCTTGAGAAACGGGATTTTGCCTACACACAAGTTGCCCTTGAACGGGAGTCTGGGGTCGTTAATGGATGTTTTGGAGAAGATATATTATTTTTTCGTCAACTCATTCTTCAAGGACATGTAGGTAACTGATTTATTTCATTAATTCTATTTAGTGGGATGATGCACTGGATTATTTGAAGCCTCTTAAAGATCCACATTTACAAATTGACCTCAAACCTGCTCGATTTATCATTCTCAAGCAGAAATTCTTGGAATTACTTTGTCTTCGAGAGGGTTTATTTTACGATAATTCGGGTACCTTGCGAGATCATGGTGATGAATCTGTTATCGACCAGGTAAATTCAATTGATATGTGGTTGGACTTATTTTTTATTTGTTCGTTTGTTTTTATGGTCTTAAATTTCAGGTTTTATCATGTTTAAACGAACTGGAACCGGAATGTCCCACTCAAGCGGAATATAATTCTCTCGCTCTACTTCTTACCCTCCCACAACTTGATCGACACCCGGAATATCGAGATTGGAATCCCAGTCTTGGACGCCTAAGGTGTTTCAAACAGGTATGGTTTTGCCTTCTTTATTGCGTTTCAAAGCTTTAGCATGTAGACTATCTTGCAATTTCTTTTATTATTACATGCAAGTAATAGTTTTTTTTCACTTTAAATTAAATTGTCGAAAAGTCTATACTATATAGGAATTTTTATCATTAAGGAATGGTAAAAAGTTTCAGGTTTCCAGTTTTTGCTTGCTTTTTGGTCATAATGCTAGCAAAAATACACTTTAATTTCTAATCTTTGCTCTCTTCTTGTCATTTTAAAGTTGTATTAGTCGAGTTATAGGATGTTGCATTTCCATGTACACAAAGTTTTACTGTAAACAGTAAGTAAATCCGATGAGTGTTGATCCATATTTCTATTTTATCTTCTATTTTGCTCATTGTCATTCATTTTGATAACAATTGTTCTCTTGATGGCTCACTATTTCTTTATATTTGGTAGCCATTGCCTAATCATCATCCCCTCTAATTGTTAACGATTTCTATGTTTCATTCCACTATAATCTTATGTAAGTTTCTTCTCCATTTTATTGGTTTCTATTTTGATTCTCTAGTTCTTGTTTCACTCTCCTGCTCCCTATTAAGCTAATATTATCCTTTTTGCATTCGATTGGCTCTTCCAATTATAATTAGGAAAGAAATGCGCATGTTTGTTTTCCTAGTTAATTCTTTATAGATCGATTACAGCAATCTATATTCCGACTCGTGCTTTTTCCATTCTCAGTTTTCAAAGCCTTTTAGCCTTTTGTCACCTCGATCCATTCGTCTTCCTACACCCATTACTAAACAGACGAGGTTAATTAAGGTGTTTCCATGTAATAATATTGTATCTGACTTCTTTGAATTAATTTATTTGTTTACAAATTGCTTCCCTGTTATTTATTATTGAGATATTAAGTTGAATGTAATACAATACCAGACATAATTTATGATGTTTTATTACTTTATGCTCATTATCGTTTTCGTTTTAATCATTTCTTTGCTTGTCGTTAGCTATTTTTCTTCAGTTTAGACCTCTTCCGCGTCTAATTATTCGTCTCATCCACCACACATTTTATTCGTATTCTTCTTGCTGCTGGTTACAATTATTACCCATAAACAGCCATTTTATTTTGTGCGAAAATATCTGAAAACAGCGTACGCTCAATTGGCCCAAATAAGGGGTGCGAAGGGATTTGATGAAGTGGGGAATGAAGTCAGGATAATTAATGAGTTTCCACCCCCCCCCCTTGAATTCGGTAGGCAAATTTCAAATCTTTTGGATCGCTTAGTTGAATTCGGCGCTTTTTGATGCCATCATCTAGTTGACACTTGCTAAGATGTTCTTAGCATATCCGGACTTAATAAAGTCCGCTCAAGGTGAACTTATTACTTAAATTTATGGTAATACAAATGGATTATTTCTGAGACTGTCCGCATACCGTCATCTGGGATTGAGACTATATCAATCACCCGTTACTATTTTCCAAAATAAAGTATGCCTAGTTCGTTAGAAGGCAAAAATCCAGGAGACTTCGATCATCCAACTATTCGGTTAAAGTCTAAAATAGTCCCAGAAGCTTCGATAGAGGGCTTCTATTGATCCAGTTATTCTTAGTATTCATTCAAAGGAGTTTTTCTGCTCGACCGTATTTCTTGACATTTCTTTTTCCTACACTCTGTTTGAAGCAATTGCTGACTACTATTAAGATTCATCTTTACTCATATTGCACAAAAGCCTTCCCAAGTCTTGAGATAAAATATCGCAGTCGAATTTAGCCCACTTTAGAGCAAACAATTTTTATCGCCACTCGTGTTTGGTAATTTTTCATAATTAAAAGTTTACGCAAGTATTAATCTTGAAAGCTGAAAGCTTCATTTGATTGTTGCATTTTCATGATATTGCGATGCTATCTATTTAGAAATGACTTTTATTTCTAATTTCGCTATTTAAAAAAACAGGCAATCCGAACATTTAAATCTGTAATATGTGTTGAAAGGTCGTTAGCTCCAACTATTTTTTCTCAGGCTGTATTGTCCAATCCACTCTGTATTTCTGAAGTAAAATGTTTTACGGTACTCGAAATCGGAAATGCTTCAATGCACTTTATTCGGAATTTGGTAGTAAATTTAAGTCAGTTGCACTCAAAATATAAATTTTTCACCTTCAGCTCTACACTATACTAACACCACTGATCCAACAATTGAATCTCACCAATCCTTGTGGTACTCTGGGTCAAGCTAAAGGTGATCGTCTTCTCCAGTTGTTGATCAAAGGCATACTCTATGAGGCATGTGAGGATTTTTGTGCTGCCATGGCTACCGAAAATAATGCTCAGATGCATTTACATGGACTTATTGATGGTAAGGCTTTTCTAATAACTACTTTTGGTGGTCTCCATTGACTCCAAATGCAGATTAATATCTTGCCTGTTTCTCTAATTGATTACTTTCTGAAATTACGCTAATTATGTCTTTTCCTAGCCATAATTAAGCCTTAAAAAGACTACAGTCACAATATATACAATAACCCAATTCTCCAACATTTGTACCTGTTAGCACTTGACATTTCTCATCTCACTTCATAATCATGAATACAGTTTGCTTGTACGTCTCGTTATCTCTAGGTTTGAAGCTGTTGAAAATTGCCTTCTAAATGGAACTCGCATCTGAAGTGTCCAAAAAAACATCCTAAAGTGTACCTGGCTATGAGAGAGAGGACACCCATTCGAGCTCAGATATAAAAATATTTAGACGCTTTCAAATTAGCAGTTCTCGGTAATTAAATCGGGAATTTGGATGAATTGAACACGCGATTTAAACAAATTGGGGTGTGCGATAGACTTACCTCCACGTGGTGCACCCTGGGCAACGTATACTCATACGGCAAAAAA
>UZAE01000016.1:0-61645 GCA_900617975.1 Rodentolepis nana | reverse complement strand
AGCGAAACGGTCAATTCAAATAATTAAGGCTAGCTCATAATTGTAGTGTTCAGAAACCAAATGCCGGTTAATAGACTTTTTTGCCGTATGAGTATACGTTGACTTCTGACTTCAAACTACCACGACTCCCCTGGTTGTCATATTCGACCCATTTCACAGTACTCACTTTACCTTTTTCTCCACCGTTGTGCCTGTCTGCCTCTTTTACATCTGTGAATCGCACTTCTGTTCCCCACCCCTCGACTTTCTGCTACTTTGATGGACCTTCCCTCTGTGAAGTCCGAAGTCAGCTAAATGGCTAATGATATCTATCAAAACGCCTGCCATTTGAAACAAAATAAATAATTGTAGAGTTCAAGTTCCTCCACACACGATTCCCCCCCCCCTACCTAAGACAAGTTTCTAAAAACACTTTCCCCCATGTAGGATCGAGGTTTATTGAATCTTTCTTTTGCTTAAATGCTAAGTTATAAAAACGAATGTGCTACATGTAATAAGCAATCAACTGCAGGTTATTACCCTCAGAATTACCCATATATATTTATATTTATATATTTTAGGATGAAACGGAGAGCGACCAATCTAATGAAGTAAGTTATAGTTATCAAAATTGAATCCACCATTACTTTTTTTAATTTTAACAATTTTAATTTCAACGAAAAGTTGCCAAAGGAAGAGGTGAAATGGACTTCAAAACAACAAGACGATTTGGAAATGTTTTGGAAGCAATATGATCATACTTTTAAAACCGCTGCCGCACCCTGTGGTGCTCAATTTAATGTGAGTTTAATATTCGATTGTCAATTTGATAAAAAGAGAGACAATTTGTTTTGTAGTAGTTCAACTCTCTCTCCCCCCCCCCCATCTCTAGGTGCCTGTCAGGATTAAAGTTGGAAATTCATTAAATAGATCAAATTTAATCAAGTGGTCTTCTTGAAATGGGTTTTAAATTCTCGCTCATCTAGGAAAATTGATCAATCCATTCTACTGTTTGTACCCTGTAGCCTTGTGATATGTTATGTGTGGCTCTAGCAGCCATCGTTTAGGGCTCAAATAATAATTTACCTTTTGAAACCTCTTTCAATCCAAAATTGTTGAGATAGGCTCGTTTCTAGCTCACTTTAAAAGGCTTTAGAATGAGAAATTTAAACCATTTAAACCATCGATACGTTCTACGCAAAAAAGATATAAACACAGAACTACCCTTTAATTTTAATATATTTTTTTAGGAGTTTTCTGCTAACGTGACTTCAGATCTAGTGGGTTTCTTAAATCTAAAAGTTTTATCTTGATATTTTTTATTATAATATGATTTATTTTTTTATTCTTCTATAAAGAATCTCCATCCTGCATGCACGCATGTGCATAGAATAGACATTTCCAAAGACTCATCAAGTCCCCTTTTCTCTGGAGAATCTGAAGAGGTTTGTATAACATTTTTTGCCAGAGCACAATTTTTAAACAAAATTTTAGCGTTCTGATTCAAGTGAGGAGGATAAGTCCTCTAACAAGGTACGTCCTACATTGAAATATTATATATTTAACATTCTTGAAAATTCTCTCTCAAACTTGGCAAATTCTTTTAAGTCGTCTGAGGAAGAGAAGCATCTTACTGTGGAAATTGCAACGCGAGCCAAGGAATTGGGCGAGGATTTGACTAGGCTGTGGAATCAGTTTAAAAAAAATCTTGAGAATTACAGAACGAAGAGGAATGAGATAGCGGATAATAAATCATCGCCTGAGGAAACATCTCTGGTATTTAACAATTTTTTTCTTTGATGGCCTTGTGCATATTATTTGTTCACCACTCGTCTTCATTGTTTATTGATTTTTTGTATTACCACGCAATCGATTTCCACCTGCAGAATACGGAACTGCACTCAGTCATAATTACGTCATATTCTACTCTGCCACCTGTTTAATCACTTTCCCCTCTAATTAATTTTTCACTAAGAGAGGCTAAAGCTCACACACTCTCCCCTTGTTCTCTCCTAATGCGACACTCCTTACAACAATTGAATACGCCACGGACAGATAGCTCTTCCATTTTTATTTGAAAAACTTCAAAAAAGTGGCCTTTTGTTTTGCATGTCTCTTACAGGATTCGAACAGAGGCAGTTCTAAAGAGAACTCGAAGCAGGTACGTAAAATTTTATCATTTCAAAATCCTGACCAAACTCTGTTCCAATTTTTTCCTTTTTTGGTTTTACAAGTCTTCTGGAGTGGAAATGAAAAAAACCAAAAAGGCAAATCACCACAAAATATCGTCAAATAGTTCCTCACCCAATGACTTGTTTTTGGCTTATAAATTTAATGATAAATCTAAAATTTTAAAGGTAAATGGCTTTGATGTCAATGACCATGGAAAATTTGTTGCTTCTCGTTACTTCATCTCTTGCCTCTACCTTGCAGTATCTGGTGAAGCCAACTGAAAATGTTTCTGAGATGAACAGAGCAAGATCAAACAGTTTGACTCCACCTACATCACCACAAACCACAATGCATCACATAGTTGTATGGTTGTGCGCTTATAATTATGCTGTTGTTTAGTACCAGTCCATAGTAGACAGAGTTGGTAAGTGGCCTTCAAGTGACGAAAATATTCCACCAATAGACACGGCGAAGGAGTCACCTCCTTTTCACCATCACGTACACTCGATTGCATGCCATAAGATCAGCGCAAATAAGGTATGTTATCCTCAATCCATGAAAAAATACATCATGTTTACCAAACCTTGGTTAATTTTGGTCATGCTCTAATCGTATAGCCGCGTCAAAAAAGCCCAGAGAAAAAGAAAGTCCTCAATGGAGACATCAACGGCAATACCAGTGTCACGAACAATGGCAAAAAAATGACTATCAGTCCGCTGCACAAAGAAAAGCGCCAAGATACACCACATCCAGTAAGTTTTTTGTTGTTTGATGTCTAACAGCAGTGGCGAGAGGCTTTCCATTGTAAATAATTTAAGCAAAAGTTGAGGAAATTCAGTCTATGATACTCGAGACGTTTTGCCTTAGCCTCTCCTCTGGAAGTCTCTTCTCCCAGAACCTCCCACCCCCCCCCCGTTTTTTGCTAGACGTTAAACTTCTGAAAACCTGAATTTGCTGATCAGTGTGCCTACCTTTCTATTCCATAAACATTGGCATGCAGTTAAAAGCCAAGCACTTAAATATTTTGCCAAAATGTTTCTTGGAGGTAGGTCTGGTCATCTCTTTTTTTTGGATGTGAAATTCAATATCAACCCACGTTATGTAAATCAAAACGAAATATTCCGTCGCATCGGAGCTTACTCATGAATCGATATAAATTTCTGCTAAAGGAACGTTGAAGCCTGACCTTTTGATCGTGATCCTAAGAAAAGGGGGTAAAATGGGTTGTTATAGATAAATCCGTAGTGATGGTAACGTGGGGTTGTGTAGACATAGGACTGCCATTGATTTAGTAATCGATTTTGAGCTTGCAATGGAGCTCTTTTACACATTTTCTATCATCAACTTTGATAGGTCAAAGGTGTCAAAAGGCCAGTCGGTTCCCCCGCCATCATATCTGTTAGTGATGAAAGGAGTCCAGTTAAACTGGATGTTTCAGAAGCACCATCCTGCAGTAACACAGAAAGTTCGACAGTGCAGGCAAGTTTAGCCTTTTTCGTTAATTGACACTTTTTATGATATCCATTCAATATAACAGTAATGAAAGTGGCAAGAAATGGAACTTGCATTAACTCCAATTCGGTTTACAATTTATTTATTTATATTTATATCAAATTGCAGGCTTAAGATAGTTTTCATTAGCTCTTTAGTTGACTTAGGGCTTCACAGAGGGGAGAAACATCAAGTTCATAAAGGTTTGAGAGGGAGAATGGAAGACTGACTCAGAAATGTCATTGTGACAGACAAACACAAAGGTAGAGAAAAAGTGAGGTGAGTAATGCGGAATTATTTCAGTGGGGTGATGGCAGTTTGAAGTCAGAAGTCAACTGCCAGTTTGTAGACAATTTTGCTATATGAGTATACGTTGCACCACGTGGAAGTAAGTCTATCGTCATCTAATCCCTGAATGTCTAAACCTTCCATAGCTACTAAACCGCTGGCCCTAATCCATTCAGAGTTAAAACAAGGAAAAGTGCGAAAGATTATTTATTTAATACAGAAAAAACATATATATAAGTTCAATAGAATGTGCAGAGCTCGCTGGAATTTTTTATTTTTCCTTTCAATTAAACACACCATTTACTTATATTAGCCTCACTGACGGTAGGCCAACGAATGAACCTGCGGGTACTGAAGGTGGGAATGAGATGTATAAGGTGACCTCAGTTGTCGGAGCATCTCATCAGCCCCCGTCATCCTCCACTCAAACCCATAACGTTGTAGAAGTGGTACTCAGCCATTTTAAACGATAGTAATTTAATTAATCTATGTGAGATTTTCATTAATTTCTTGAGAAGGAACCTGAAATCAATATCGTAGTTTGATTTACAGCTTCGAGTTCTATTTCATTACGTGGATCACGGAGCATGGTCTTGATTTATTGATCCTGAGCTTATTGGCAAATTTTAACTATACTGGTCGATCTCATTCTTTCAACCTCTTGTTTCTTTTCAAGTTTGAGAAATTAGAGTTAATGTGGATTCTATTAATAACCTCATACGACATGACTTAACAAGAAGTGCTCGAGTTACAATGGCGAGGAGGAGGCGTTGATGAGATTTGGGAATGAAATATTTTAGATTACAAAAAATTTGGAAATGAATGGTGTTGATGCTTAAATGATCATGGCATTACTTTTTAGATGGACTCGAAACCCACTGGCCAATCTTCGATGCCATCGGCTTCATCTATTGCGGATGACCTACCGGATATCTTGAGACCATTCGCTACTGAAATAGCATCAATAATCTCCACTCCTTACGAACTTCCCACACCTCCTCAAAGTCCCAAATACGTCACAACGGTGCCCATCTCAGAGTTGGTAGGCAAATGAATGAAAAATAAACCATCAACATTTATTAAATATTTAAAGGATTATTAAAATTTTACTATTTTTCTTTGGTAGGATAATACATCTTCAAGCTCTGATTCTGACTCGGATGATATGGTTCATTTATTTCATAATGATTCAATTACATATTAACATATTTTCATTATATTAATTATTTTTCTCCAATTTAGTCGGTAAAAGAAACATCTGATTCAGACGATTCCTCAGATGAGGAGGATAAGGTTATCTGAGACTTATTTTATTCTTTGAAATTATTTTTTTAGTGCTTTGACACTTTTTTTCTCCTAGCCAGAGGAGGGCACTACGGATTCAGACAATCGTGAGGTAACCTAAAAGATACGTTTCCATGATTAAGTCCTTTTTTAAGTACATCTATTTCCTTTTTTCTCTAATCTCCTAGCCAAAACCCGACAAAGAAGAGGAGAAGAAAGATGAACATGACAGAAAGGGTTCTTCGAAGCCAAAAAGTTCTGATTCTTCTAAGAGGTCTTCAGGAGAAGCAAAGGATTCTTCTGTGAGTTGTTGTATTTGAGCTCTTGAAGTAAAAAACTTGGACTCAATCTTTTATTGACTTTTAACTCAAGGAACCGGATAGGTCAAAATCAGGCAGAAAAAGAAAGAATTGCGAAGAAATGCTTGACCAAGTGTCACAGTTTTCTCTTGGAAAAAATGACAAAGTATGGGTCCATTAAACCTCCACCCCCCCCCCCCCCGCCTTCCTATTGTCCGTTCTTTAATTCTTTACAAATGACTAAATGCTTATCTTAGGATCTTCTCCAAACCCAGTCATCACCACTATCTAAGGAACCCCCAGAACAGATCGTGCGCGAAGTTAGTGAATACATGAAGAAGACTGCGTTTAAGATGTCAGAGAGAGCTAGAACACATTACATCCGTGTGCCAAACGGTGACCGAATTTCCCCTACATTAAAAAGTAAGAAGCTCGCAAAGGCTTCTGTCCGTCAAATGCAACCCCGACGCGTATATCTAAGTCCAGAGGAGGTAATATCGACTTTCTTGGACCTGTTAATTTCATTTCACTTTCATTTATTGTTTTTCTCTTTCAGTATAGCACCACTGACTCCGCTTCGGGTGTATGTTTTGTTCGCTCTTAATGTAATGCTCCTATTTTGCTCCAGATGGGGTGGGTCAATTTTTTAGATGAGAAGGGTTAATGACAAAGATGGAGAAAAATAACAGTGCTCAATTAAAGAACGAACATGACCTGATAGTTTTGAAGAATTGATCAAGAATAGGAATTTCCCTTGTGAATATTACATTAAAATCATTTCGGTTAGAGTGATAGTGTGGATTGGTACTTTAGAAGGACGTGATAGTTTCTGAATATTTAAGACCAAAATTAATCTCTAATGGTAGCAGCGCTGAACCTATCGATTTTTTTACTGTAAGAAGTTTAGGTGTGAAGAGTCGGTTCATAATAAGGAAGTACCTATGCTTGGCTATGTGATCTCTACGAAATTAATCCTTTCCTTTCACATTGATTTTCATTCTCTACATTATAGTATGAAGCTGAAGATTTTGAAATCTCGGACTATTCGAGTGGTAAATATTACTTGTTTTGTTTTTGTAAAATTATTTTTTACTCCATTTTAAACCGCTTCAACGGCCAAATAAAAATTAAAAGTCCTCTTTTCAAGGGGCGTACAACCCGTTTCTGTAATTTTAATTTTGCTTTGACCTATTAGTTCAAAAAATGGACAATTTTATTTACTTAAAAATCATATTCAAGTGATGAGGAATTTTTGAGGTAATTTTAATTTCATTCCCTTAGTACAAAATAAAAAACAATGACAGTAAAGAAATATTTGTTGTCAAACAGCTCAATTCTTGAAATCCTCCTAAAATCATTACCTTTCCCTGGAAGTGAAAAGTAATTTATTATTAATTAACGCAAAGAATAAAAAACGTCGCCGTTTTGGTGTAAATCATATAGAAAAGGATTAAATGCATTCTCTACCGTCATTTTACATAGATAACACTGGTGTAGTAAATTTTGTAAACGGAATTGAATCCTCATCGTAAATTTGCCCATTTAAATAACCAAAGTCAATTTCATCAGATGTGTCGATACCATTCGTTAATCAGACCCATTGCATATTTAACTCACAAATTTCTAATATTATAATAACTATGCGAATTTAATAAGGAATTTGTAATTTTTTATTTCTTTTATTTATTCTAATAGATTCCGCCAGTGAAAATAGAAGCAATGAATATCCAAATGGTAATTATTTTCGGTTTCACATTTTCTGTATTTATTTTAAAACTATGCTATAATTTGAAATTTATCTTTTAGGTGCCAGACAAATGCTCCTGAAGGACTTTAAAGCGAAAACTAACCGTGGTATTTACCCAATTTTATGCAATGGACTTAATTCCATAATTTATCAAACTTATACATATATGTATTGTTTGATTTCAGGAAAATGCGGTGCAATCCCTAGGCTGTTGTCATCAGGTGATTTTTCTTTCACTCATTGAAATCCCTTTAGCTTCTTGTTTGTTTAATTATCGATTTGTGTGGGTTACATGCTTTTTTATACTGATATTTGCCTTTCTAGTGGATAATGCTATGTGAATACGGTAGGCTTCATTTAATTTAGTTTAAATTTACTTTAATTCTTTGTGTATTCGTTTACTTTATAAGATGACTGTTTTATCTGTATAATTATCTTTATTTTGCAGATTCATTAGCAAAATGCGTTAACTTCCCATCTGCGAACTGAACTGGTCGGCTTTGAGCCGAAAGTTTTGCTTTGGTTCAGCTATTTAATTTAGAAAAGTTACTGTTTTGAGCTCTTGACGAAATTGTTCTTGGAACTTTTTTATACATAATTTTGCCAAATGTTAAATGTGTTATCATTTTAATGCTGCGTTTGGGGTTAGTTCGATGCTTAAGGGGAAATCCTGAGTGTCATGTTGAGATTCTTGTCGAAATTTGATTGGCTGTTTCATTCATTAGTGTGATTATATATCCGGGTATGTACGAGGGGAGTTTTTTTAATGTTTAATCCTTTAGCTCCCGAATAATTTTTTTTAAAATGTGTCCAGCGCACTTAATCGAGTAACGCAGCAAAATGATACTACCGACGTGATGAGTTTTGTTGGTTGGTATCAGGTGAAGGCTATGGACACGTAATGAACACGTTTCAAACGGCAATATCGCCTTCTGTTACGAGTCTAGTACCAATTGAGCTTATTTTGAAAGAGGACTGTACGGTCTTGCAGGGCGTTAATGGGTTAAATGGTCTCACTTTTATCATTCAATCAGTATTTTTAACAAGTAAGGGTGTATGAAAGGGGCGCCATGAGTGTCAGAAATTTTCCTATTTCAACATGAAGATAAGGAATGACTTCGAATGATCAACGAGTGTCTGCTTTATTTTTCTATAAAAAAGAGCAGGATTTGGATACCTTTGTCCCCAGATGGGAGCGTCACTCAGTCGTTATGTCATTACGATCTCCTTTTTTTCCTTGAGTATTTTGCTTAATATTGGATTCGGTCAGAGTTGTGTTTATAGCATTGGAATAGAAAATATTTATTTTTAACAAATGGCAGGCGTTTTGATGGTTATCATTAGCCCTTCAGTTGACTTCAGGCTTCACAGAGGGGAAAAAACATCAAAGTGAAAAAACGTCCAGAGGGGGGAACAGAAGAGTGATTCCCATATGTAAAAGAGACAGCCAGACACAAAGGCAGAGAAAAGGTAAGATGAGTACAGTGAAGGGGTCGAATATGACATACAGTGTGGTCATGGTAGTTTGAAGTCAGAGGTCAACTGCCAGTTGATAGACTTTTCGGCCGTATGAGTATACGTTGCCCAGGGTGCACCACGTGAAGGTAAGTCTATCGCACACCCCGGAATAGAAAATATAAACTATTACAAAAGTGTGGTATATATTCAGTAATCTCAATAAAGTGCTGATTTAGAGTAAAATATAGTTCCATGAATTAATTGGATTCAAGAATGGAATTAATTTGAAAAATTCATTGATAGGCTGTATTGAATACTATGCACAGTGTTGTGTCACGCTGACATTGATTGAAATGAATGGCGTTTGAAAAACAAGGGTGCGTTTGTCCAGGAGGAACGCTACCAGGACCTCTCTTTCAGTTGTGCTCTGAATGGAGTAACTATGTTTCAACATTTCAAGAGAGCACATGATGGACTTTTGAGTATAGTTTCAAGCATATAGTTTCTTTTATTACTTCTTAAAGTTACGGATGTTAAATAGAACGGTATGATAAAAGATTGGATTATCTCAAGATGTGATAATCTTCAGGGCTTCTACGGTGAAGACCACTTCAATTGAATGAAACCTGACTTGGTAACCTAATTCCGGCCTATGGATTAAAAACTCGGAAAAATAAGATCAGGACGTCAAAAAGTGACATTATTCTTTACCATTTTTTTCTTCATTTAAAAAAAAATATTCAAATTTTGAGTGGTCAGGTTTTTGTATAATGTACGGCTGCAAAAGAGAGTAATTTAGGCAATTCTAACTGCATCTGTAGCGGATTGCTACCTTAGTTAAGCCAGACTGACTCAGAAATCTCTATGGTAGAGTCTCCAACATCTAGCTAGACTCCCAGAATCAGCTAATCTATAGCCCAGCTATAAAGGAAAGACGTGTAGCACGGAGCACGTTTATTCAGTACGTATATCGCGGATAAAGTGTGCATGCAGGAAGCTTACTCATGATCAGGATGGCGGATTAGGTTAAACAAACACAGATTAATGATTGTTCACTGTTTGTACGGTCGCACCTCCCAATCCTGGCGTGCAGGCATGCGATGACTTGTCCCACACATCTAAAAACAGCTAAATTGGGATCTTTAAGTACTCACAATTTATCAGACGTGGTAAAGGAGGAAAGTTTGATAAGATATTTTTAGAATTAAAGGGGATTAAAACTGATAGGGTCTGAGAAGTTCCCCGTTTTTTTTAAATTTTCATTCCCGTTTCCAAATGCAATTTGTATGTCAAGAGCCGCTGTGAATAAGCAACAGTTGAGATAAGTTTACTAATCAATTTTAACCAATCAAAATGGATGTCATACGACCATACACAACCTTGGCTTTAATTTAATTATGTTCACTTGAGTTCAATTCTCCTAATTTCAATATTTCCCTGTTTGTTGGCATCTCTATACACCTAAGTGAAATTCCCACACAATGATCTTAAGTGTAAGTCAATTTCTAAGGACTATTTTACTTTACTTAAATACACACACCATCTCCTTGTCTACTTAATCTATGTGCTATTTTTTCAATCCACTTTACCATATTTCTTCCCCTTTAGGACGGCAATTCAGGATCTTTCTTTCATGTGCAAAATGACAAATACCAGCAAGTTCGTATCTACTCACAATTAAATTTTATAATTTCTTTCAAAATTCCCCCCCCCCCCTCTCCAATTTTTTGTCCTTTGCATTTCCTTTCAAGGATCTCCAATCCTCGTTTAACAATAATCCATTAACCTCCATTGTGCGCGTAGCTGACGAGGAGCAAAATCGCAAGGAACTCTACGAGCTTTTCGTGGAAGAAAAAAATCCACCCGTTAAACTAACTGATAAGTTGACTTTTTGTGCTGAAATGCCAGATGAGGGCTCTTATGGAAGAGCGTTTTGGAGGGTTAAGTACACTTGCAATTTTCTAAACTTTCAAAACGAATGGCAAGAGGTAAGTGCTGATTTCCCCTAACCTTACTTTGTAATTTTAAACACTCTGTTGGTTGTGTTTTGGCAATGTTTTATCTTTATTTCTTCTTTTTTTTGGCGACCTCTTACAGATTGAAAAATATTTACCTAAAATGAGTAGCAAAGCGAGAGCGAATCTCAAGCTTACGACCGGTATTTTGATGCAGAAATATTACACTGATGACAAATCCCTCAGAAAAGGTGATAGAATTCCTTTCCACTCAAACAATAATGAAAATAAATCGCGTAATTCATTCCCTCCCTCCCTCTCCCCATTTCAACTGTTACCCTAGCCTTGCATTTCAAGCTAAATTTTTTTATTTCAGTAAACACCGATTCCGATGAGTTTAAATTTGTCTGTTTGAGGGTGCCAAGACGCCATGCTCAAATGGTTCTTGATTTGGCAAAATATTGGTGTGAGCATGGCTTAAATCAACCTGTGATAGTTGTCCCACCGAGTAAGTCTAGTGGAGGTGACATTATCTCCCTCGTCAATCATCCCTCCTTCCTTTGTTCGTGGGAGAACCCCGGTCCTAACTTTGGTATCTACTATCTACCCAATTTCAAGCACTTTTTCATCAATAAGGTGACCAAAGATGACAAGACTGAATTAATTCTCAACTTTCCCATGAAAGATGAGTTGAGTGTTCTGATGCCCAACGGAAAAATGTGCAGTCTTGAGGAAGATACTCTCATAAACCCGAAGAGAAAAGATGACCCCTTTCAAAGTATCTTACTTCCGCGATTTCTGACAACGCCTATCCAAATGGATGCAGTCACAAGTATCCTCAACGACGTCCTAAAATGCCTCGGAAATGAAGAAAGCGAAGATTATGAACAAGAGTAAAATGCGATTAAGTCATGTGAGTCCTGTCAACTCGTTGTATTATCTAGTTATAGAGCAAGATTAGCCTTATAATGACTTATCTTCTCATAGTAAGCTAGACTGTACAGCCCCGGATCATTACAACGCCCTCTCTAACTCTATGGTATTTTAATTAACTTAGTAAATATTTTCATTTAATCACAGGATGATTTCTATTTAAACATGTTTTTTTTCTTTCTTTAGTCCGGCTAAATATTGCCCACCAAATCCCACTCCACTCTGTAAAAGCTCTGCTATTTGTATCAAAAAAATAAAATCTTGTTAAAAAATGTTTTGTTTTATTAAGGTTGTTTTTCTGGAATCAGTTAGGTTGCAACTTGGGGAAGATGTAAAGAACCTGAAGCTGTAAGGAAGAAAGCATTTAAATCTATCACTTTATGTTGGTGAGTGTATATATTAAGACGTACATTAAGGCTGTATCGATTCATTGAATAGACGGGTAGACATGTTCGTGAGGAAGAAGTTTGCATTTCTGTGTCAAAAAGGTCTCTGAAGGAGAACTGTGTATCAGACTGAAAAAAGAGAACATGTCTACTGAAGTATTATAAGTAGGTAATGTAGGGAAAATCATCCAGGCAACAATACAAGAATGTCAGCAGTTCCTTATGGTATATCAACTAATACCTTCTGGTGTACTTGGGAGCGACTTAATTAATGAAGTTCAATGAAGTATACTAATTATAGGTCCCAGTTGATAAACATAACTACTCAATGTAAGAAAAACTTAGTAAGTCATTTCCACAAATTAGAAGGGCCATTTCTGAAGAGCCGAAGGAAGATTCTCAAGACCTACACCGACTTCAGTGTTACTGCAATATGAAATTCTCCTCAAACCGTCATTCTCCCTATATTTTTTTAAATCTCAAATGCTGAAACAATAATTATGAAACCTAAATGGGGGGGGGGTCAGTGAGTAGAATAAATATGGTTCAATAATTGGCATTATTTATTATCAAATTCATGTGGAAAATCGACACTTGATGCAATCGTATCTAATGCAAATGAAAAGGCATTAGCGAATTGATCACCAACTTTATAATTAGCTGCAGAGATGATAATCACAGAGTTATATGGCTGCTGTTAGTCAAAATACGTTATAGAGCGTACACGATGACCCAGCCTTCAACTTGACTTAGATATACCATAGAGACCACGAACATCAAGCTAGATCAATCAACATGTAGTATTCGAAACTAGGAGGTGTGCTTGACCCAACTGTGGTAAATAAATCAGGTCAAATCAATCCCAAATAGGCTCAACTTCATACATATCTCAAAACCCTTAAATCGCCCAACTTAGTAGTCCATTTCTAGCCTTAATGAAAAAGGAAAACTGTTGAACTCAATCAGCCCCTTAAAAGATAAATATTTTATAAGTCTAAAGTGATCGGACACTTAAATTGGCCGTTTTTTCAGGATCAGTGCTACGTGGAGGTCGGCAAAATGAAATTCCATCGAATGTAGCAATAACTGGAGAGGGAGGGTGAAATCGCAGACGACTTTAAAGCAGGTAATTAAATAAAATGATTTTTCTTTAGTCCCACTATCATAATCACTAACGATTTTACGATTTCTTTGGTTCTTCTCATGGTTAGAGGTTACGAATAATTCCACCCTAATAAGACACAATTAGGTACTGCGAAAATATCTTTTTTATATATTAACGCATTGAGGTAAAATTATGAAAATTCGACGTACTTGAAACCAATTTCGAACCAGAAGAGCCCATGATAAGCTACTGCTTGCAGAAATAGGAGGAGGTCGGATCCACAGCTTACCAAGTACCAACCCAAATTCCTCTTTCCACTTGTCTGCTTTAATGTCTTCACTGGATGAGTTGAATGGATTTCAGTGAAGACAACCCAAGTACTTATTTAAACTAAACTGATAATTAACATACTCTGAGGATAAAGTCGTTGACTGAAAACGAAAAACAATATCGGAGTAATCTTCATTATCGGAACAACGATAACGAAGAACAATCTCTTGCTGTCCTGCAACGGATAATTGCAAGGAGTCAAGAATCCTCGTCACATATGAACGCACACTCTGAACTCTAAGGACCTAAAACGAAGAGATTCTCTTAATACCTAACATCCGTATCATACCTTAACAGGGGTTCCAAATACATATGCTGATTTAAAAGCTTCATTAGGATAAGCTTTTAACTGCAGAAGACAGATACTTATAGCAGGATAGAGAAAGTCTCTCAAAAGACTTTTACCTACGAAGTCATCTAATGAATATCACCTTACCTAACCCAGGAGAGCCACAATTTGACTGCATACTTCAGGCAAGGCATGCAATATAAGCGCATTAAAAATAATAGGTCTTTATTCCATATACAACAAAAAGACAAGGAAAATGAAGAAATATTCTTTTCTGTTAATAAATATACATCAAAAAATGTAAAAAAGTAAGTTATCTAACCCCAAGCTATGGTAGTACAATACTGAATAAAAAGTATTCCATCAGTGGAAAAGCAATCAAAAATTGTACCGAGATCGGTATCAAGAGAAGGAGTAAAACTTGAGGAAACAAAGACAAACATATTTTCGTTGGGACCCATGCGAAGTTTCTTACGAAGATAATTTACCAGAGATGCAACGGTTTGCGACCTGTCAATAGCAAGCCTTTTTTTAGCCAAAACGGGTGCATCTCCGACAGCTTTGAAAAGTACCATTATCTTATTTGGATCATTTGTTGGGCTCTGACGTGTAACTTCGCTTTGAGGGGCATCACCTGTCGCGGTGCTCATGACGAAAGTTTGGCAAAGACCTCGTTTGGGCTAAACAAGTAATAAAAATAATAAGATCAAAAAGCTATATAATTTTACAAAACATTTTTGGTTTTAAAATATATATTTGAATTAATAATATTTTATTACTTTAATAAATTACAGGCCTATCATAAAACTCTAATTTAGGAAACGCTCACTAAAATCAAGGTTGAAAAGGTGCCCAGGACTAGATGTGGAGAGTTTTTGTACTTTTAGCGTTTTTACTAATCTCTGTAAGTTGTGACCATTTTGAAGAAGAATTACTCGTAAAAGATTTTGGAAACGGATACTCTGGATTGCATTTTAACTTCATAACTCGGAAATCTATTGATGATGGTAACTTCGTACATATATCCTTTTATAGTAATATAGACTTTAATTTTCACATATTTCCTAAGTCGCTACATTCTACACTGAAGAAATACAATGTTGAGGAGTTTCATTTTTCAATGGTTCAGGGTTTTTGGGATAGACAAAAGTGGGGACCTCCTTTTATGGCCATTTCTTCTGGTGGTTCAGAAATATGGGCCTGGTTTTCACCGCAAACATCCAAGTAATTGCTGTTATAAGTGTAGTTTAGCTATTTAGTGTTGATAAATCGTGGGCTTATTTTCTTGAGGCCCTTTCTGGTCACTTTTGTGCATCGCTGAAACAACTTGGTCTCCCGAAAAATTACATTTCACCCTCCCTATCTTATCGTCCCTCGGGGCTGACCGGTAACATAAACTCGAAAAATGTTTCAAGGGTTTTCCGCTATGCTCAATTGCCCCACGAAGAACTTTGTACCGAAAATCTCACTCCTTTTACAAAGTTGCTTCCTTGCAAGAAATTCAGTGGACTTGCCAGTTTGTTAAAGCCACAGTCACTGTTCAAAGCATCTTACAATGCTCTTTCCATTGGCTCCCGCAAGGTTTGCCTGGATTCTAATTGCAAGCATGCTTCTTTGGAACTTAGACAGTCATTAACTTATGTGTTCAATCGACGCCACCTATTTGCTTCAATCAATGGTAAGAAATTATCTTGTTAAGTAATCGATAACTTTGTAGAACCCTGGTCACTAACCGGTCTTCTTGGCGGAAAAATCTCGAAGCCTTGTCAGGTTGCTGATCGAAGCGAAATCGTCATTTTAAGATCTCAGACAGATCTTGATTTAAATCCACAAATTGAGCCATCTTCATTGAACAGCTGGGACAGAAGTCGTGTTTTGACTGTCTATTCTCCTTCCAATCACTACGGGAATGATCTCATTATTACGTCATTGCCAGATAGCAAGAAATTGCATATGGCAACTATTAGCCAAGACAGTATCTCAATTATGAAATATGCCACAGGAAAGGGCGATATTGATGGAGGTGTTAAGATTGAACTCTGCAATAACCTTAATTTCCCGGTGCTTGCCGTGCTCCTAGATTCTGCTCCCTGGCACGCTGAAATGCTTTTCAGTAGTCTGCTCGTCACGGAAAGTGTTTATGGCAGTGAATCTCCAGTGGCTGTAATACCAGGTAACTTAAAATGCCAGTTAATAAATTGTTGTTTTGAGAAGTATGCTTTATTTATATGCTGGGGGTCATTAAGGAATGAGAAGCTGGGGGGTATTTAGGGTGTCTCGATTTCAATTCTGAACTAATGACGTCGTCCAACTTCTCATAAGGATTACAGTTTATTATGTAAAATCTGAATGCTCAAATTTAATGACTTAACTCACAGTTTCGTGGTTGAGATTATGAGCACAATATTTGGATGTCGTTGACCGGTTAATCTACTTCAGTGGTTGATCATATAATGAAAAACATGTGTGTGGGGGGGAGGGCTCAGCAACAAGTTCTAATGTAGCCACTTTTTCACATTTGTTTCTTTTATTCAGGCTACTAGAAGTTATTTTTTTCATGCAGCATTTTTTGACTCATGTGTTTGGGCTTCTTAATTCTTAATATTAAGATACTTACAATCTTTCTTCAATTTAAATTATACTTGTTTTCTTTCGATGTATTTATGATGAATAGGCCCTTTACCGTTATTTCTCTAGTTTTCTTTGAAAATCCGAGCTGTTAAAAGAGTGTATATTTATTTATTTATTTCAAATGGCAGGCGTTTTGATAGTGTTATCATTAGCCCTTTAGTTGACTTCAGGCTTCACAGAGAGGAGGAGGAACATCAAAGTGAAAAAAGGTCGAGAGGGGGGGGGGGAACAGAAGAGTGATTCCCATATGTAAGAGACAGACAGACAGACACAAAGGTAGAGAGTAGGGTAAGGTGAGGACTGTGGATCATGGTAGTTTGAAGTCAGAAGTCAACTGTCGGTTAATAGACTTTTTTGCCGTGTGAGTATACGTTGCCCAGGGTGCACCACGTGGAGGTAAATCTATCGAACACCCCCCTTGTTAAAAGAGCGTTATTCCTGTTTGAGTGTTGCTCCAACGATGTAGTCATTTCTACATAATGCCTGACATGTGTTTTCAAATACCTTCAAATAGCATAGTTTGAATTTACTCGGCAATAGTGGCATACCTTACCGCTCTGCGTGAACTCTACCACAAAATCCTTGCCAGAACACGGAAAAAATAATGGCATAATCCGTGACTCTAGATGACATTTTCCAAAAATACATTATTTAGAAAGAGGAGTGATTATGGTGTTAGTCTGTCTTTCTACACATTCGATCAGTAAATTTTCGGTTAGAATTTGAATTACTATCCATTTTCTCACCTCTTCCACTAATTGTCTTCAAGGTCTACTGACAGAATTTTGACTGGACTGTTCTTTTTAGAACATGTTTGTACACGTCTTCGTACTGGGCCTGATATTCTTAGGCTTTTACAACTTCCCTTGCCATTCTCGTTGCTTATTCAAGCATCAATAATTTCAATTTATGCATTCACCACTTTATAGACAAGGTGATGTTCACTCCCAGTGTTCATCGTAAACGCATGTCACTCCTTGAACTCCTTTTGAAACTGCCATCACGAAAATGTGTCATCGTGTCCTACGCCTTCAAGAAAATCCTCATGCACTGGAATGAGTACCTTCCCGATGCAAATCATGGTATCTACTTACCCGCTGCCTCCTTGATCTATCAACTCACTCCTGAGCAGCTCAATCGGCAGCGGGCTAGTAGCAGTCCTGCTACTTGGGAAATCGCTCTTCCTCTCTGGGCCAGCACTTATGCCGAGTTTCTGTAAGTGTTGTACCAAATTTGACCTTCATTGAGATTTGGATGTTTTTTCTATTGTTCTCTTTTTATTCTATTTTGACAAGTCCTTTTAAGGCTTAATAGTGTGATGAAAGTAGTTAATTCAATTACTCGGGGATACTAACAACAGTTCTCAATTTTCCTATTATTTTGCTTGAGAAATCTACGAGGCTGTGGGGATGTCAAAATCGGATATTCAAACGAAATGTAGCTTTTTTGCAGGATTTGTAAAGCGGGGGTACTTAAGAGCATTCTTAAAAAATTTCAGTTGGTGTCAAGGTCGTGAGTATTAACTTATTCCACCCACAACCTCGCCTAAAATTAAGCCGTGAGTGGTACGCCCACTCATTCTCTAAATTCGTTCAATTTTAGCTGTTAGTATTCTTCTAGCATTCTTAAATGCATGACAATAAATTATCAAGAGAGCTGAAATCTCCATTCATTAGAATTGATTGATTCGATCGTTGTCAATTGGTCTCGAGAGCTCTCCTCCAATAGAAATAAACTATTTACGCATCCTATTCGGTAAACACAATATTTGAAGCATTGCACCTCTCTGTCCAAATCATTCTAATTTATGCGCATATTAGCTAACCCTTTCTTAATGAAATGTACTTAACAAGTATACTTATGAATATTTTCTCACGAATTGCCAATTTTAAGTACACACAATCTTTTACTCAACTGTCAACTTAGGTCTGCACACAACTCCTAGTGTTCCGTTCGACGCAGGATTGGATGTCTATTGTTATGCTACTAACTATTGGAATTAACTCACAATTTGGTAATCTCATTTCTTGTTAACCCCCCCCCCCTACTATTTGAGGCCCTTTTGAATTCTGATGGCCTTTCGATAAACTTTCTTCCAGAAGACCCTATCATAGTTCTTAGAAAAAAATGTTGAAGGGAATCGTGAGGATCTAATTGGAGGTGAAATTCTTTGATCTGTTGAAGCCAGAGATGCCTGTACGAATTTCCAGCATTGGATTGTGCTCTTTTAAAAGTGTCGAGATTTTTTTTTATCCAAGTGTATTGCCAATGCCTACTATTGCGCCTACTCTGGTTTGGTCAAAGTTGAGTCACATTAGTACATTACTTCAACCAATTAACTGTCAGTTTTAGTTTATAAAATAAACCAAACAGCGTTAATCATCTGCTTTTTTTCTCCTTTTAACCTATATCCCACCTCTTTTCAGCCGGAGCGGCAATGGGTCTTTCCCAGAAAATAGGCTAGGAGATGGTTTTGTGCGGCTCTACTCAGAGACCCCTCTAATTCGCCTTCCAGTACCTGATTTCAGTATGCCCTTCAACGCGCTTTGTTTGGTGTGCTCAGTTGTGGCTCTTCTCTTTGGAGCAATCCATAAACTCACCACATCACCGCTGCTACCAGCTATCGCTCAAGGGGATGAGGACGAGGTGGATAGACCACCAGTTGTTCGGCTGATTGAGAGGATTAAACGTATCCTCTCCACTTTGCGGCGAAAGGTGGAGAAATCGAAAACAGACTAGGAGTTGGTGGTAGTGGCGTTTTATTCGCTTCCTTCTCTTCTAATCGCCTTCACCTTCTCTTTTCCTCGTTAGACGGTCCTTTTTTACGCTTACTAAAAAAATTTACTATATTTCATTTTTGGGGTTTCTTTCCTTTATATTTGTAATATGGCGTGTGTCTTGGTAACATGCAGTAGTTGTGTTTTTTGGGCGCATTGTTGTTACACAACTAGAGCTAGGGTACCCTTAAGACAAAGTTCGCGTTGTCTAGTTGCTGTTTTGTGACGGAATTGTCAATTCCAACGGCTTGTCGGTAATTTGGCCGTCAGGCGCGTATCAACGCGCACACACACACCCAGACAACTTATGCGGGACAAAAACTTGCCTCTCTTTCATGGGGTTTTGGGCTCAAATCTTCGACAACTCATCATCCCCCTCTCGAATTTTTCCCATTTTGATCTCCTTCCCCTCTGCGAAGCCGGAAGTCAACAAATGGGATAATACTAACTATCATTAAATCTGTCATTTGATTTAAATAAATAAATATGTCGAAATAAATTTGTAACTGCTTTAGAAGATACTACTCAAACAGGAATGGAGTAAACTTTAGCTATTTTCTCTAGTAAAATACCCACGGCAATCTTTAGACAAAGCGTGTGGATTGATTATCACCAAAATTCGAGTACTTTTGACGTAGCTGTCTGTTGGGAGGTGTATAATTCTTTTGATTAAAATGAACTAATCGTGTTTTGTTAATGAAACGATAAACCGATGTAGAAAAGTAGAGCTGATCGCAAGTTTGCCAGTTAAACGATGCTGGGAAATAAGAACGCCGAAAAATTTAACCTTGTGGCGTATCGTTTTTTTCTGGGTTGAAGTAACTAATCATAAGTCGAAAGCGTGGATGGGGATTCTAGTTTCTCACCGATGACAAAAAATGCTACCCCCTCAATCGAGATGAATGTTGGAAAGCGCTTTCAAGAATAGGCATAAGAGTTCAAGCGGTCAGAACACGACAGGTCACTATAATCTAATTATTTTCATCTCTAGAAGATATTTACCCTCCCATGAGAAATAGTCGTGCCGACCTTTCAGGGTGAGACCACGCGGTGCAATGATATGGAGGTCTTCTTACATTTCTTTCATGATCTGATAGCTATGTGCTGTCGTATTAATGACAAATTCTACAGTCGCTTTTTTAAACTCCAAGTTAGTAGGATAGATACAACGCCTGAAACTTGGTAATGGTTAAATAAAGACTCACAGAACTAGCAGGGAATCAGATAATTATAATTATTCCATTCCACAGTCACTGTGAAGGGAGAATTCACGCTCACTAAAAGCATGGCTATAACCACCAATATCGCAAGCTCTAACACCCCTACGCCACCAATACACAACGATGGAGGAGGAAAGGTTCTTCCGAAAGAGGCCAACTCTGGGCAGTCACTTATTTCGAACTAATATTGGCCGTGAAGGCGCCTAAAATCTTAGTCTGCCAACCCATACTCAGTCATATTGAGTTTCATTTGCATATTTTCGGAAATTGGTTTATACGGGTAAAAATATCACTTTCAATTCTGAAACAGTTAAAGCAGCGAGTATAAGAAGAGTTTGACAAGCATTCACTGTGGGCAGCCAATTGGCAACAGTTAATTGATCAATGAGTTCGTAGAACTCAATTAACACATCTTCCCTCAACTCCTCCTGGTGGATATAGAAAGTCTTTACCCCCCGAAGCATTTATTGCTTTAAATATTACCGACCAGTCTAATAAACACCTGCATGCCATACTAGATGAAGTAGAAGCAGTCCAAGATACAAGTTATCCTTGAATTATAAAGTTCATAAAAATCTGCACCCTCTCGAATTCAAGTCAATTCATATTGCAATATTAAAATAATGAAATTAAGAAAACTTCGAACACAACTCAGAGCTTTTAGTCAAACACTGCTCAAATGGACGAAGAAAAATCATATCAATGAAATCAACCAAAAAGGAAAGGAATTGCGATATAAAATACTTCATGTTAATATAAAGGGCAATAAATTTGACAAAAGGCAACATAAATTTACAGAAGCACTAAATTGGAAGGCAGAGTGAGGAGTTCTGAATACCTAACTTAGACTAGACTTCAATGCCTCTAGACGAGTTTTCGTTTTCTTAAATTGGAATAGAGAGGTTTGCGTAGCATAGCTGTGGCCATACATTGGCGAACCGTCTTTCGAACAGTTACTATCACAAACATCGATGTAGTCACTGTACTGTTCAAGGAAGGTTGTTTTAATGATGTCATAGATATCATCGGGATACTCAAACCGCCGCTCAACCACATCACAAACAGCACAACGAAGAGTCTCGTGCCTGATAGCCTCGTTGTAATTTTTGGAAGCTGCTTGATTCACTTGATTTTCGAAGCCAGGTTCATTGTAGTAAGGCTCTTCATTCATTAAAGATTGAATAGAGAGAAGAACGGAAGTTAAGCACTGGGTTGGAGTCCATTGTGGGCCGGACCAAGTTCCAAGGATGCTAAGACATACCTAAAAAATTCAGTTTAAAATGTGAGAGTTTACTTTGCCGTTAGCGTAGAGATTCGGTCCAAAACGAACTGAGCCATTGCCCGTATTTAGCAAACGAACTTTAGGTGGAGAGAGAGGATAATCGTGAGAAAACGCGATATAGAACAGGAAAAATCCACCTTCATAGGGAGTATCCGGAGGACCACTAATTGCAGCATATAATCTACCAAATTGTTCCGGAATGGGAGACACTACGATTCCAACCGGTGGATCTCTAGTTTTGTCATTTATAAAATACAACTTACTGGTAAAAACGCCTTAAATCAGTTCGAACACGAGCTTGAGCACCCGGCGTTAAGCAGTAATCCGCCGGTAGCTTAAGCGGGTCCCAAATTAATGCATCACGATTATTAGCTTTAAAATCGGGGGACAGAGTAGCTTTTAAATGTTGATATCCACTAGCCATCGTGAGATCAAACAATTGCGCCCAGTGAAGATGATTAAAACAAAGCTTATCGATTACAGTAAAAGTACAATTAGAATATACACTGTAAGTTAATTAAAAAATTTTTGCATTTCATACATTTCATTGATTGTAAATCATTATTATGACATAACATAAGGTTCAACACAAAGGAAATAGTTTAAACCCATTTATTCTTTTTCTGGACGTTTACTTTTTAAGAGTATAATTATTGACCGATAATTCATTTCATTTTATTATTTTACTCTGATTCAAAATCGGAAAAGCATGTCCTAAACGTGTTTTTACAGTTGTTACTTCATTGAAGGTGTGGATCTGAATTTTTATCCTCAATTGATTTGTGCTGGAACTTCGTCAAGATTAAAGTCTTGGAACTTACTCTTGAATGCTAGCACAGCAGTATTTGCAAATGATATGCAATGGTTATGATCATCTTGCAGCTTGATTTTAGATCGTCGGATTTGTTTGTGCTGCCTAATAATTCGTAAATCGCAGTTTCTAACTGAGTCACGTTAAGCCTATTTTATTGTTAATTATATTTCTCGCTCAAAAGTCTTTGAATAAATCTGTGTTTGGAAAACGAAATCAGAAATTACTCTATTATTTATTCATAGACTGCATCCACGACTTATAACCCATTTAGTAGACGATAGTTCCAACCGGAAATCTTTTTAAATGAACTTAAATAATTAAGTTCCATGTTTGTTGAGAATTATGAATTATTGTAAGTAAATTTTCGGGATGTAAATCAACCTTCTCCCCAAATACGAAATCAAAAATTATTATTTACTAGAGGACAAGGTTCCCTTGTTAGCCGTGAATTTGGGTTAAAAGTAACATTCATAGCTATTCACTGTTGACATAAATTTGGTGAATGCAACTTTGGTCTAATTTTGAGTAAAGGTGTTTTTCTATCCAATTCACTCAAACACAGAGCTATTAGGGGACTGTACTCAGTTGACCCAGACTTAGGCCAAGCACACCACATAGTCATATGCCGATGCATTGCGTTCGAAGTGAGGTCGACAGTTTCAGCATGAAAAATGGAAAGCGATTAGCGATTTTAGTGCAATCCAATAGATGTGGAATTTATATTAGTGACAAAGAGTGATAATCAAAATAACCATCAAAAGAGCTCGCCAAACGGACATTTACCCTGAAAATTCTCGGTGCAGGGGTGCTTCATTCACTGAATAGTGATTCAACCCGCATTTCACCAGAGTTGGCACCATTTCCAACTTTTAATGATTATTTTGGTTAAAGCATCAAGCTGGCACCAATGATTCCCATCTTTTACTTAAGGACTTCGTTGCAGGCAATGAATAGACACTGAATAGGCTTAACATTTGGAAGTATATCCAGTGAATTGTAATTACCAAAACTCCTTGTTATTGCTGCTTCTTTCAAAATAGAACCTGAGGTGTTATACACAGCAAGATAATAGTAATTCGGTTGTGAGTTTGGAGACATTATTTTATAAAAGAAATTAAAATCAAATATCAAAATATCAAATGGCAGTCATTATGATAGTTATCATTTACCACCTCTTAGTTGACTTCTGGCTTCACAGAGGAGAGGAACATCAAATTCACAAAATGTCGAGGGGTGTTAATTAAAAATTACCATTCTTTCCCGTAGAAAAGCATTTCCCAAATTAGTTTAGCCATGTCAACAGTGTCGAGGACACAGAGCGTATGGAGTGAATAACGTATATTACAAATATAGTCAACTGCCACAAAGCTTAGCAATTAACTTAAACTGGTAGTACGTCACCCTGTGACGACTAGTGGATGTCATTTGTCTGAGAGGTCACTGCACACCCGACTGCACTTCCTCAATTGTGCTTTCCCACATTCTAGACTGAGTCTCGTTGGACCAAATTTTGTGGTGTTGGTCATTTCTCAAGCAAATTACTAGCAATAGACCTAACATTCTAACGCCCTGTAGGACTGTACGCGGTCCTCTTTCGAAATAACCTCCTTTGGTGCTAGACTCGTAGCAGAAGGCATTATTGACGTTTGAAACTTGTTAAATACGTGTCTATAGCCTTCGCCTGATACCCCACCAAAACTCATCACATCGGTGTATTTTGCAAAAAAATTCTGACGTTAAAGGGTTAAACTGGGATGTAGACAATAGAAAGGGAAATCTGCCCGAGGGGGAACTTTAAAGTTAACGTAAATAGACTCATTCTTGATTACAAACAATAACTTCTCTGTCAGGTATATTTGAGTAGTTATTAAAAATTCTGCTTCATTGCGAAATAACAGATCCCAGATATCACCACTTTCAACTGTCGGTTTATTTAATCCTTAACTGCTATCTATGGTCTTAACCTATTTTAGTGCATGGTACCACTTTAGGGTTATTGCCAAATTTGAGATCTGAGGAGTACCCAAACTTAACACTGTTAAACTCAGCGCTCAAAAAATTCTTGAATGTGAGGAGGGATGCTGATTCCGTTAGGGATTATGTGCGCTCGTGAGCCCCGACGCCTCTCAGCAAAAATGTAACCGATTGTCACGGCGTGGTCAAAGTAGCCAAAGTTTGTAAATTCCTGACAAAGCTCCGTGTTCATGACTCACATCCAAAATAAACACCCACGTCTGCTTCGTGAAAGTAGCTTAACTAGCTTCGGGAGCCTGCCCACACTAGTCTACTTTGTAATTGAGATTGCTGTGGATTTGTCCAGGCTTGTTCGTGTGCCAATCCACAGAATTCGAAGATTCCAGAAGCGGTTGAATGCCATCCGCAGATTCTCGGGGAAACACATAAATGAAGTTTCTTCAACAACTACTTGGTGCTCATCCAAAACATTAAAAAAACGATTCTTTGCTAATTATGAAATTACCAGTGCCTGGACAAGTTTTTTATTTAAATTTAAAAACCATTTTGCCTAAAGGTATTCTTATATCGTTTACTCATTCCTCAATTAATAACAAGTTAAACCAGATTGCTTTATTCTACAACAACTCAACGTCCATTCCCTTTGGTAATCCTCCGCCTATTGACACAAAGCGCCAATAAGTGCCTTCAAAAACCAGATAACAGGATATAATGACTCACAAGTATATTATCAATTGTTAACAAAAATATTGGCAATGTCTTATCAAAATGCGTTAAACACACACTATCCTGATATGATTTACTGAAATAGAAATGCAAAAATGGATCTGATTGAATGTGACCATTAGACGGCCATTTCCATTGCAATCTTTGGATGTGGATTATAGCCAACCAGTTCGAAATCCTCTGCAACGAAATCATCAATTTCCTTCACTTCTCGTTTGATCACCAGTTTGGGGAATTCTTTTGGCTCCCTCTTGAGCTAAAACAGAAAACACACGCTGAGGAACCCAACATTAGTCATAAAAAGGAATTGCAATTACTATCTCAATCAAACAATCAAGATGTGAATTAAACCAAGGTGAATGAGAGGTGTTTCATGCCGCCTAAGAAAAAACTTGTGGAACACACACACACAACGCTGTCATCGTTGAACAAATGAATCTCATCCGCACTCAGAAAGCCTCGAAAGGAGTAAATGCGGTCGAGAGAGCTCGGTGACCACCCAGCCAGCCGTTGATCATTAGCTCTTGCTTGATTTTGCAAGCCCCCTCCCCACTGCTTTAAAATGACTAAACCCCCTCACTGTAACACACTTCCCAAGTAAACCTGTTGCACGTAATACGTCTATTCCCTCTATAGTTTGCCGCAAAACTAGTCTATGGAGGCTTTACAAAACAAGAGATCTTGCTATGGAGATTATTGAGCGTAAGTCAAGGGCTTATTAGTGTAGTAATCCACTACAAATTAGAATCATAGGTTCAGAGTTATGATAATACCCAGTGTTTGAAACAATGGCCCTCTCTCTCATATTTCAACATAAATAAATGAAGATAAGGGTTTTCGAAAGAACTTTTGACAGCCTCTACGCTAATTAGCCCATTAAGTGGGAAGACGTTGTTGAAACAACGGTATTACATCGGCATTCAAACACACTCAAAAAGTAAACCGAGGTGACAAACCTGTTGCAAAAGAGGCTCCTTGTGATTTGTATAGACGTGACAGTCACCAATAGTGTGGATGAATTCCCCAGGTTTCAGACCTGTGATATGGGCGATCATCAGGGTGAGCAGAGAGTAGCTGGCGATGTTGAAAGGTACTCCCAGACCCTGAAATGAAAGGCATGGGTGGATGTAAAATGTAAACAGAAGGCAACTATTCGTTCAAATCATAAACCAGCAAAGAAGTCTAATTGCCTATGGCATTGGAATAATCAGCGTGGTCTTAGCCAATCAAACAGCCTCTTCGGTTTTTGCCAGAAAAGGGAAACGCGTTGAATTGTCTTTTAATAAAATGACACTAAATTGAATCCCCCACTCAACTTCATCTAGTTGACAGAGAAAGGCTGTCCACATTATGACGTCAAGAGAAATCTAATCGGCTGACTTACCATATCACCAGATCGTTGATACAGCATGCACGAAAGTTCCCCGTTTGCGACGTAGAATTGCACCAAACAATGACATGGTGGAAGAACCATTTTCTGCAGATCTAAAAAACAGCAATATTCTTCTCCATTAAACGAGATAAGAAATCTAGCCAAAGCAAAAATAAATCATCAAAATAGAAGAGCGCTAATGCCTTAAAATTCAAACCGTATAGATGGTCAAAGTCGGAAACCTCTAACCACACAAATGACCAAAGGCACGTTCTTTCGAAAATCCTAACTAAAACATTGCAAGAATAAAAGGTTGGGAAAACTGTTTCAAAAGATCAATGAAGGTAAATAGCATTGGAAACAGGAACTATTACTTCGTTATAACAGAATAAAGGAAAATGCACATCTACCTACAACAAGTACTCATACCAACAAGCCCACCATTGGATTGAAAGGCTAAGAAACGATCTAGAATTGATCTGGAAAGAAGACATCTAGTGAGGTCACCTACTATAAAGCCCTCAATGCAAGACTCCAAGTGGGCTTAAAGATTGCCCAACTTAGAAAGTTTGAAGGCGTTAAGGGTAATGGTCTCTACTCTGCATCAGAACTAATTTTCTTATTACGCTACCGTAATGCACTATTGAAAGCCAAACATAAGTTGGTAATCCATCGAATTTTAAGGCAATATTTTTACAAAGACTAAATTGTGCAGTTTTTCAGCTTTCAGAAATAGCAGTAACAGTAGACTTAATTCGAACTTGCCTCTTGGATTCCAAGCAACAATTAGAATACGGCGATCCCAAGGCCTTTCACGGATGAGCTTGATGCAATTAGATAATTGATCAAAACCCTCACCCGTGTAATCCGTTTTACAGTCAACATAATCCGCACCACTATGACGCCACTGAAAACCATACACCGGTCCCAAATCGCCTGTAAATAAAAAAGTCAGCGTTATTAAGATAACTCGATTCAACAGAAAAAGTGAAACCGAAATAGGAACCTTCTTCGCGCTCAGTAAAGCCTAACTGGTCCAAAAAAGCACGAGAACCATTTGCATCCCAGAATTTCACCTTTTTAGCTGAAAGTTCTTTTGCATCAGTTGATCCGCGAATGAACCACAGTAGTTCTTCAAGAATACCCCTAAAGAATGTCTGATTAAAAAATATGGTAAATTAAAATAAGCGCTGATGCAGACAAAAAAACTCAGGAAAGGCTGGCATTAACCTGTTTAGTAGTTAGAAGTGGAAAGTGGCCGTTGCGAAGATCAAAACGCATCTGAGGACCGAATATTGACCAAGTACCAGTACCTGTTCTGTCGTCTCTCAGAACACCCTCAGTTAGTACGCGTCGGACAAGATTTAAGTAACCGGCTTCGCCCACATTTGTCTCCGTATTGTATGGGTAGACGGCAACATTTTCTTTGTCAGAGTCTTTATGTGCCTCAGACATCTTTGAACAAAAATAAAAACATTGACAATTAAAATCGAACAAAATATTTGAAAAGATTCAATAGAATTTTATACCACCAATATTCCCAATTATTACTTAAAGGAAAAAAAGAAATAGCAAGTAAATTGGCCAAACTGACGAAAGCTCCTATTATTTAAAATTTGACCAATTCAAATCGGGAACCAATTTTCGTGAGATGTTTTCGAGATTTAAAATAGATATACGAGAATGCTATTTCGATGTAAGTTTCTATATAATACAAAACTATGTCGTGTGTATATTTTATTTTTAACCGAAATTGAAAGGAGAACTGCATAGATGAAAAAATTTATTATTTAAAATTTGAAATAGAAATTTGATTTCTAGGTTTACAACTTTTTTAATAAATCAGAAGTGTGTTACCTTCTATCTCACCTATAAGCTTCTGTTTGTTTAGATCATTCCTCCGCCGATGTGCGTTTTTAAAGTAATCTAGACTCCCCTTCTTGTTTATGCGACTCATTTTGAATTCGGTACGTTCATTAGAGATCCAAGTTATTTTCTTGAATGTAATATGTATTTTGATCTATCTTCTCGTGTTTCAATCATGATTTAGAATAAACAGGTTCCCTTTTTTAACATTTAACTTAGTCGCAATGCTTCCGATTTCGTCGTCTCCGTTGGTAGACCCAACTCCAATTGACAATAACTGTACTCAAGGTATCCAATGGATTTGGATTGTTTTTCGTCAATGTGCTGTAACTCCAAAGGAGATTACTGCTGTCTCATTCGGTCTTATATCTGCATGCATTTGGATCGTATTTGCATTCCCACAGATCGTCGAAAATTGTCGTAAAGGTATTCCTGATCAAGCTCTTTCTCCAATTATGCTTATTTGCTTTCTAATGGGGGATGCAATTAATCTTCTTGGATGCATATTCGTTCACCAACTTCCTCTTCAGGTAGCAATATCTTTTCGTAATATTAATCCAAAATACACTTTATGTTTTACTTTCCGTGTAGACTTAGAAAAAAAATGAAAATTTGGAATTATATCTAGGTAATTGTCTTTTTCTAATGAGCCGTTTTTTGATTTGTAGGTGATTATGGCAGGAATCGGGGTAACTAGTGATTTCGTTCAAATTTCACAATTTCTCTATTATAAGTTTATTCACAAACGTATGCTGCGAAGTAAGAGCAATCATTGTTCTATTTTAATGGCATAGTATTGCCATTTCCTTAATTTTTTTCTCATTTAGATCTCCCCAATCCCATTGAAGTGACTCCATCTGATGACGCTGTTGGTAGTGGTCAAGTTGCAACTCGATCTTCATCCACTGTTGCACTCTGCTTGACTTTCGGAGTTGTTTGTTTCTTCAGCCCTATTTTATCAACCTTGGAAAGCGATGCAAATCCAGAATTTTCTCATTCCTCATCATCATTTATAACGCGTCAGCTTCTATCTGCTGTGACCACTTCCACTCCGAAACCAATTCCTGACTCGTTATTTCCAGTAATTCAGAGTATTTTCGAATTATTTCTATTTTTCAACAGCTGAAAATTTAGTGGTTTTGGGTATTTCATTTTAGACTAGTGGTCTTCTGATTGGTTTCATCTTAGGTTGGATTTCGACCAGCATCTACCTGTCCTCAAGAGTTTCGCAGATACTTAAGAACGTGAGTTCCTATCCATGCTTTACTATTGACATCATGGGCTTAATAAGCTGAAAACAAGTTGAAAAATCGGCGTATTTTTATTTTGATTGATTTTTATTTAACCATATGTTTATCGACGGATTTCAGTCTCATATCATCTTTTTAGTCACAGATAGCCAAATGCCATTGTGATTCTCTAGTGAAGGCCAGTCGTTGGAGGTAGACTTGATGAACATATTAATTACTAGATTGTGAAGTTCACATTACGGTGGTCAGTCTGTCGACGAATATGTTTTGACTAATTTTAGTCTTGGGACGTTTACCTCTTGGGTTTTGGGATTTAAGGTCGTTCGTCGGTTTGTTTCTTTGACGAAAATTATAACTAACTGATTTAGTTAGAGAGAGGGTTGTTCGAATACAAGTTATCCCACCGTCCCAAATTAGTATGGGGAAGTATTTCCCTTTTTCGGTGGTGAACTTATTTTTATAAATTCCCTTTTTCAAGCTTCAATTTTACCGGTATTCTTGAGGCACTAGTTGGAAGCTGTTTATAAATAAGTTTTATATTTGATGAATCATGACATTCGTTCATCTTAGATGGTATTCTAATCCAATTTGGTATGAATATTGGGAGCTTCTAGAAAGAAAGGAATCCTGAAAGTTTTTCCATCTGAAAAACATTTAGTTTAGCGTGCTGTACTTTTATTCGAAGTACTGCAATGATCACAGTTCATTTAGTTTATGCTTGAAATATCTCATTCAAGTCTGGGTTCTTATCATGTTAATTTAAAAAAAGAAAGACGTTTTAGGGGACAAAATTACGTTTTTATCCCTCAAATTGTACCAGTTTAGTGCATTTTGTACCTCGAACCGAATCGCAGTGTTGTAGTTTCTCGTGAAAATGCGAATTCTTATATCACACTGACAATCAACAAAATATCAAAGTCCTAATCCGTTTGCATAATTTTTTTTTATATGAAGTGGCGTCGAGGTTCAACAGAAGGCTTGAGTCCAATTACTTTCATTCTTGCAATTTGTGGCAATACTTCCTACACTCTTCAACTTCTCCTCACGTCTCTCGATCGCGTCTTCATCATCCGATCTCTGCCTTGGATTTTCGGTGCTATTTGCTGTGTTCTTCTTGATCTCTTTGTATGTGAATCATGCCATTATGCATAGAATACTTTACTACTTGCTGAATTGTGCGCATTAAAAGGCCTTCGAGAGGTGGCCTATTTTTTTGTTGCATTCTCACGGAAATCAGGACGGTAGTCTTGCAAGAAATAACGAACCCAGCGGCGCCCTCTCCTGGCACGTACTTAATTTGCTTACTTCTGTCAAACTAGACCCATACAAAACCTCCCAAATGCCAAGTTTGACTGGTCATGGAAAGTGCTCCACATTTGTTTCGGTGGGTACCTGGGAAGAAATTTTTGCACTGAAGAGCCTCTATTGTTGCCCATTCTAGAGCATGTAACTTCAACTTTCAAACTTTTGAAGACATCGTGGAGTTGTCAATAGTTTATTTAAAGGTTGAAAGTGGATGATTGAGCAGTGGAATAGTCAGTGAAATTGAGGCAATTCGAATCTTAATTAGTTTGATTTCCAGATTTATTGATTTATTCACTTTCTCGAAAAGTGCTTAGCTGATTATGTAATGCCGCAGTGCTTAAAAGTTCCACAAAGTTAATTTTTTTAAATTTTTTATTCCTATCGTGTCGATTTACTTCCATCTCCTTCCAGGTAAGAATAGATAGCTGCAACTATTTTGAGTTTTTTTAACATGAAGTAACCTCAAACTTCTTTTTGCAGCAAAAACCACTGACTTCTTCATATTTTGTTTCGTTTCCATAACTTAATGGCAAGTCCGCTTTTCCTTGGAAATTGTCTGAACAGGAAACACACTGAACTAGTTCAATCTTGGTGGCAGTGAAGGGGATGGAGTGGAAGGTGGTAATAGAACCAGGTTGCCAATGGATCATTGCTTCAGTGTAGACGTTGAGGTTGAATATAATCATTTCGACATCATTCTTTCTATTATTCGAAATGACAAAGAAGTATATGAATTTTAATTCGGCTTTCAGTTATGAATCTATTGTTTAACAGTGCCAATCTATATTTCCTTTAGAATTTGATTGGTTTAAACCCACTCCCCCCCTTAATTTGTGTTTGTTTTACAATTGTAAATCATCTTTTTGCTCTAATTATTACCTCTAATATGGCTACTAAGCTGGCATATTTAAATATAATGGTGTAAGGAAAAGTTTGTTTCACCAAATCTCTACAGGATGCTTCTGAATGCTGATCAATATTCTCAATTTTAGAGCTCGTGGATATGTAACTCAAATTTAAAATTTAGTCATCACCTCTGCACATGTGTTTTTCTCTTAGCTAAGTAGCTTCTGGTTAATACTAATTAAGTATTTTCATTTTGTATTTCAATAATGATATCTTTAATTAGTCTGTTGAAGTCCCTAAATGGTACATATGCTTGAGATATCACAGTGGCGACCAAAACCTGAATTAGTAGAAAACATCCGCTACAAATTTAGACTTAAATCTAACGATGGCTTCAATCTATTTCAGATCTGCTCACAAATGTACCACTTTCGACGAAGACACTATATTCCTCTCCAGGAAGAATCTGTCGTCGAACCAACCGCCTGCTAAATTTGATCTCTTCTTTTTACTCTTCTATTCTCACAACTTATATCCTCATTTTTGATTTAACATTTTATCTTCACATGTTCACATCTGTGTAAAAGTAATCTTGTAAATATATATTACTGATTTTTCTAACATTTCCACCTTTTTGGCTCTTTATGTTCTTGTGGTGTGAAAAAGGAAGCGATGTGCTATGTGCCTACATGCGCTTTTGTGCAGCTGATGGTTTACGTTTCCAGCTATGGTTCATAATGCATTTATGCCAATAACATAAACATTTCCGTTTGACCCGATGACCATAATTGGTTGTAAGGATTTACACCCTTCTCTAAGATTTAGGTCAAAATATAAAACCCGCCTCATTAACTGTGGTAAATTTACGGGGATCTGAAATTACGATCATCTGGATCATTTTCTAATTAGATATTTACAAGTTCAACTTTGAGTCATTAAATTAGCAGAATTAAATCGAGTCGGATATTGATTTTTCGTATTGCTTTACGTTTGCAGGTCAAGAATCAATTTTGCTCCACCTGAAGCAGTATTGGTATTGATTTTTCATTTTTTGCGAAATGAATAGATACCAGGTCTAGAATCGATTATTTTCTACGGCAAAATGGTAACCTATAAGGTTATTTGTCATTGATGGGTAAAACTGCGACTAAATTTCTACTGAAAATAATTAGTATGTACTAATGTTGGACCTGTTAGGGTTTTGAAAGTGTGCACTTACCTGAATAAAGTTGACATTTTGTTTCTACGTTACGCCTCTGAAAGATTCTGAAGTTGTCACTCTATAGCATCTTGGTAGCAGGATGTATAAAGAGATAGGTTTCAATTGAGCATTTTCATGGTTCATTGATCCGAAATTATTTTGGGAATTTCTTATTCATGAAAAACAGATTAAATTTTTTGTCTACACACAACGATTCCAAATAACGTGGTGGTAGTTCTTTAAATCTTGAGTGGTAGTGTACTTTACATCTTGATGGTTACGCAATGGTGAGTTGACATAAGGAGGGAACTTGCAGAAAGTGCTAATTATCTCAATCGCATACTGACTGGTTCCTTTCCTTGTTAGCTTAATCCTTTATCTTTTGTGAATAGAAACCGAATGAGCTGGTCAAGAGGGGCAGATAAACGAAGCCGTGAGGCAGCAGAAAAGCAACTTGCTGAACGTTTCCTCAACGCTGATAAACGTCTCAAATCTTCTCTCCTCTCAATAATTCCAGCAACTTTATCAAATAAAGTAGTCTGCATTACCCTTATTAATGGCACGAAGGTGACTGGAACTCTCGCGGAGATTGACGGCTTTAATAATATCACCTTGAGAGATGGTGTTAGAATTGATCCACCACCTCGCAAGAAAACTCTCGTCCCATTGGTGGGTCTTGAAGTAAGTCTTGAAAAATTTAATCAAGAATTTCTACTTTAATTGTATCAGTCGACAATATTTTTCATTTTCTAGCAAACAAGTATTCTGGGCAAACGTGTTCGTTACATCAGTCTGCCTGAAGGTACAGATGTGAAGTCAAGTATAAGAGAATATCTTGAGGCTACGAGAGACAAGACTCCACCTAGAAAGAGTCGACCACAAGGTCGAGGTAGAGGTGGCAGTGGTCGAGGGGGAAACAGACCAGGAAGTAATGCAAGACCTGGTAGTACTACAAGACCAGAAGGTAGAAGATGACAATTTGTTTACTCTTTCTCAAAAACCCAATTTACAAAATACATTTTTCGCTCTGCTTGTTAAAGATGCTTTCTCGTGTTTAGAACAATTGATAGCCGATAAGGTTTTGTTGAAGTTAGTACGGTAATGCTAAAACTAATTTGCAACTTTGACAAGTGAGTTTTTAATGGCAAATATACGTAGAAGTAAAATCTCTAATTGTCGCCCTCAAATTTAAACGTGAAACACTGTGATGGAAGCCAATTGCCCTAGAATATTCGTATATTCTTACCCACTTCGTTGGAATATGGAAAAGATATAAACTATAAAATGTAAAAGTGTTTCAAAGTATATTTTAAGTAATTACGCATATCAATTTTAAAATGATAAACAACTCCATTTAGACCTTCCTAGGGAGGTATTTCAAACGAAATTCAAATAGTGGACTAATAGATGCTGAAATGGATATTTGTATTGAACAGTGATTGGAAATATCTATCTGCTGGTTTTAATTGATTAATTAATTAAGAACGTGGCGGATTACTACAGGAACGAGTCTGATCAAATTCTCAGTATTCTCAATTACAAAGTAGACTAGTGTGGACAGGCCCACGAAGTTAGCTAAGCTACCTTTACGAAGCAGAGGTAGCAGACGTGGAGCGTTAATTTGGGATGTGAGTCATGAACACGGAGCTTTGCTAGGGATTTACAATTTTTGGCTACTCTGACCATGCCGTGGCAATTGGTTACGTTTTGACTGAGAGATGTGTGAGCCCACGGGATCAATAGGACACCACACTTGTTGTCTACGGTATCAGCAATAGGACGCCACCCATTCCAGAATGTTCTAGCTCGCATAAGATTTCTTGGTTCAGCCATGCTGGCGTTTCGTTCTCTATTGGTGCATCAAAACTTTAGTCGAAAGATGCCAATGAAAAAAAAACAAGAATTTTGTTTAATCAGATGAATTAACAGCTGCTTAGTATTTCTGCATCTGCTTAATTAATTACGGATTGATTGTTACAGAATTGGTGCTCAGACAGTGTCCATCGAATACTTGTTGAATCCTAAACTTTGAAGTCAGCGTTTATTTCACTTGATATAAAGTCACCTATAAGATATTTTAGACTTTAGCATTAAGATCCATCTCCAGTCAACAGTGGATTCAGACTTTAAGAGATAAACAAGAGCAATGTAAATATTAATTTAATTCTTTCATTAAGCTATAACCCACAACGTCTTGGAACAATGTTTATTATCAAGGAAAAGCAGGTGAAATTGGTAACAGAGAAGGAAATTTATAAAGGAACTTTAAGGGTCAAACATTTCTGAGCACTATCCCAACATATCAAACGATTCTTTCTTAATTTAACATAGTTAATTCCGGTTGCTAAATATTTCCTTCCTAGATATCTCACTGCTTCACATTCCACAGCCCTTCAAATGGAATTCAATACCAATTTCACCTTTAAGTACTTGCATTCTCATCGTCATAAGGAGGCCAAATAATGAATATATTGAATATTGAGGGTCATGACATGTAAGAAGGGGTAGATATGCAAGGTAGATCTAAATTGAGAAGAATTCTTAAAAGAATGAAAAGGGCTTTCGCTATCTGTCTTCCTCCTTCCTATTGTCCTTTTCACTAATCTCGTAGTAGAGTAAATTTACTAAAAGTCGCCTCCTTCAACATCACTTCGCCTTTAGGAATCCGCTTCCCTCCACATATCCACAACGACTTTACCGCGTTCATTCATGCGTGAGCTCAGTGCAATGCGACAAAGATAGAGAATGTAGAGAAGGATCTAAAACGAAAAGCAATTTATCAGCTGTTGGGAAAATTAAGACCCTATTTTTTAGCTTTGAAAATCGTAAAATAAAATATATATATATATATATATATATATATATACATGGTCACCTTTCATTTGGTCAATACTTTATTAGTCAATCTGTCTCAAGACAAATCAGATATTCTGACCAAATCAATTATTTGTTCAGTTCTGTGGGACACGTCAGCGCTTTTTGCGTCATCGCATGCCTGCACGCCAGGATCGGGAGGTGCGGCCATACAACCCCGTGTGCAGCGACCGTGCAAACGGTGGCCTAATCCGTCATCCTGATCATGATTAAGTTCCCTGCGTGTACTCTTGGCTCACAAGATACTTACTGAATAAACGTGCTCCCTGCTACACGTCTGTTTCCTTTATAGCTGGGCTATGGCTTAGCTGGTTCTGGGAGTCTAGGTAGATGTAGGAGAATCTGCAACAGAGATTTCTGAGTCAGTCAGGCTTTACTAGCGTAGCAATCCGCTACAGTTCAGGACATCGAATATGTGACCTTTCACCAAGAAACCTAGAAGTTGTTAGGTCAATGAATGTACTCCATCGTTCATTTGAACGAAATGACTATACCATAGAAGCGATCATCCTCTAGTTAAAAATTAATAATTTTACTTGATCAACAAGATCAATTTACCTATTTGCATCAAATATGAAAATACAATTATTTTAGAATAGGCATCAGTGAATTGACTTTAATTGCATTTTTAAAAATAGTTGACTTGAGGTGTTCCATTCATCCATAATTTTCAAACCTGCCCGACAAGTGATTGCGTAACAAAGCTTAAAATATTAGCACAGAATGGAGAAAATCACCCTCCCTCCAGTGGATAGCAAATAGTTGCATGCCTCAAGAAAACTGCTCAGGTAAGACGCAACCCTTCATTGCTACTAGAAAAGGCAGATTCATTAAAAATGGTATGACGAACATCTCACTTCCATTAAGCATTGACAAGTTGTTTTCTATTTGCTCAAATTCCTTCTTTCCCATACATTAAAAGACAGAATTGTAAATATTTTAAAAGGTATGTGGGACACGTTATCGCGTTGTGCGTCATCGTATCCCTGCATGTCTGCTCACCAGGATTGGGAGGTGCGGCCGTACAACTCTGTGTGCAGAGACCGTACAAACAGTGACCAGTCATCAACCTCTGTTTAACCTAATCCCCCATTCTGATCATGAATAGCTCCCTGCGTGTACACTTTATCCGCAATACCCGTACTGAATAAGCGTGCTCCGTGCTACACGTCTGTTTCGTTTATAGCTGGGCTATAGCTTAGCTGGTTCTGGGAGTCTAGGTAGATATTGGAGAATCTGCCATAGAGATGTCTGAGTCAGTCAGGCTTTACTAAGGTGGCAGTCCGCTACAGGTATATATGACTACTGTTGTGGGAACTTCTAAAGATAATCAATTTGGCTAATATAGGTTCGATGATATATGCTCTTTCCAGTCGATTGTAACTCTGATAGGCCGTTGAAGTGCAAACATGATAAACTTCAACGCTTTTTAATTGTGATTTGTCCCTTTTAGTATAAATTTTGTTGATATTAGCAATTTACTTAAAACAAGTCATATCACATCTCCTGTCGATAAGAAACTTTGTATTCATTTTTCAGGATTTTTAAGATTTAAACTTGTTGAATTTGAACCGTACAGATTAAATGTCATATTTGGGTTACTAGAGTGTGGGATAGACTTACCTCCACGTGGTGCACCCTGGGCAACGTATACTCATACGGCCGAAAAGTCTATCAACTGGCAGTTGACCTCTGACTTCAAACTACCATGACCACACTGTATGCCATATTCGACCACATTCACAGTATTCATCTTACCTTTTCTCTGCCTTTGTGTCTGTCTGTCTCTTTTATATCTGTGAAACGCTCTTCTTTTCCCTTGTCGAATTTTTCTCACTTTGATGTTCCTCCCTTCTGTGAAGCCCGAAGTCAACTAAAGAGCTAATGATAACTATCAAAATGCCTTCCATTTGAAATAAATAAATAAATACATTTGGGTTACTATTTGAACAGTTTTAAGGGTGCATAGCCAAAAAGAATATTTCTATTGTTCTATTTTTCCCATTGATAAACTAATTTTCTCATGAATTTTACTTATCTCTGTTATACAACTTGCCAATCCTTTGATTGTTTCCCAAGGCAACCTAAGCGAATAGGAACCATAATTCAATATTTTATGATGTGAGAGACTATTGGTGAGACAGTTTCAACTACCCTGGATCAAGAGCCTACCTCATACCATGCGTTTTCAATTTCACCATGTTATCAATCTTTGAATCGGTTTTGGCCACCAATGCTCATATAATCTGAGTAAGTATTTAAGTGTTATGACATCGACGCAGAAATGGTGGTATTAATTAGTTGTTTGGGGGTGGTGAAGGTATGTCAATCACGGTTCAAGATTTATTTCAGCCCATGATATGCCATCAGCAACCAAACCATGTGTGCTTCCCTGTATTTTAATCAATTACTAACTTTATCACTTCACATACTTAAACTCCACTCTTGTAAGTGAAGGTCATTACCTCTCTTAACTTGCCGGCCAAATATAACTCAGCCAATCAGTGTCGAGACAGGTGATGGAAAATTTTGCTAAGTTAATTTAAGGTTATGGGTAATGATTAGAGTGAATTCAAGCCTATAAGAAATCAGCTTCTTGTAATGTGATTCGAATTTACAAACTAACTTGCATCACGAGAGCGGAAACGATCATCGTCAAGCTGACAATTAACGCTTTCTTTGGTCTACTCCAATCAAGCGTCGAGTAGATTGGCTTCTCATTGCAAGTAATATAGTAGATATAGGAGAAGGTGCAGTAAACTATACCGAAGTTCACTGGATATATAACATGAAGTAATCGAATCGGGAGTCCCTTTATCCACATGTCTATAATTACTAAAATGGGCGGAACTGAGTGTTTCAGCACCGACCTCAGCAGGGCTAAATTCAAAACAAAAAATAAAAACAGATGATATTGATTGGTTCATGCTATTAAATTTATTCATTTATGAGGGGCGATCTACCTTTTAAACTAATTTAATCTAGTGTCGCAGTCTTAATCAATATTGACAGTCATTAAATTTTTACAACGTTTATGAAAATTCACACTCTTATTATGCTTTTAAATAACATCTATCTTATTTATAAGAGAATAAATTACAATGAAAATGATCAAAGTATGAGTAATCGCGATCTTAAACGTCATTTATGAAACCGATATAGCTACAACTAACAACCACAAAATAATATTTGACAGTACTTTGTTCAAAATGTGCGCTGTACAAGAATACTCATTAGTTTTAATAAATGATATAAAGATTAAATGTTGTTAAAATATAAATGGCAATAAAATACTAAATATAAAGCAAATTATTAAACAATATTTTCATTTTCTTTTTAGTAGCCAGTGGCAACGTTACGCTGATAGGTGCCTCTCCACATTTGGACAAGACTGGTAATAACAGGACACAAAAAAAAACTTTAATTGCACTAGATTTTAGTTAATAGCTCTCTCTAGATATGAAGCATGGAGGAAAACATCAATATTGACTCCTGAATCATAATTTTGGTGATATCAGTGAAAGTTTAATATTAGAAAAATAGTCTTCACATTTAAGGTAATGCAATTCAAAATGTTTCCTATTAAGATTGTGACGTAATTGCATGCAGCTTTCAAAGCGGTAGAAAGGATTTAAAAATCCGCCCTCCAATCAGAATAAATTATTGTGTTTTAATTGTGAATGTTATGTTCAAAGTTATAGCCCATACTTCCATATTAAATTTTGAATTAAAAACAAAATTATTTTATTTTATCTTAAATGCTTAAATAAATTGAGCCATTTTTAAAGTGCTTATATTCCTCTATGCATGTTTCAGCAACAAGGGAATTGCAATCGCCAATACTAGTGAACAAAGCAGACATTCGTCAATCATGGAATCTACTGACGTCTTCTGCTGCTGCTAGCGACCATGCTCAAGAGACAGGAGAGAAGGGTGAGAACATTAAAAATAGAATTACGTCATAGTTCGAGCAATATTTCCTTTAGCTCTTGCTAAGCTATTAATGTTACCAAGGGTACATCCTGCCGCACTCATTTGCACGACAAGAGATTTTATTGCATACTACTTAAAACCAAAGGAATAATCCCCATTTAAAAATAGCTCTATGCGTATTTGTGTTAACGAATAGCATATCAAAACTGCTTGAAGTAAAAAAAACTTACCAGTTTTTGAATCGTATACTGCTGCCCAATAGCCAATACTTGTGGCCAGAACCGTGTTCAACGACATGCCGTAAAATAACCAGAGAATTTGGAAAGGCCATCTTGCAATTGTTGCCTCTGAGAATTTTAATCACAAAATATACTCTTTAAGGTTATTTAATTTCTATAAATACAATAAGTTGAATTCAATTCAAAGTTAAAAGAATTATTTTTAATCGAGCTAAAATGGCCTACGCGTAAACACATAAGCCACGATGATAAGAAAACTATTGTTCAATAATAAATAATCAAAAAATTAATAATTTTTTTGAATTGTATTGAGAAATAAATTTGCTGAGATTGAATCAAGTTTTATCGATTAGCTAATTAAAATTTTGAGGTCAAATCGAATTTGTTCCCATAAATTATGCGATACCCTGAGAATTGTGGCCGCTAAATCGAGCTCGTATTGAGCAGATGTAGTCATGCGTACAGAGACATTCTCAGCTTTTAATATTCATTCAAAGTGGCATAAGATGCATTTTTTCAATGACCAACAACGTCTCCTGATCTTTTGAATTTCTTAACAAGTTTGTATTTTAGTCAAAATATGGGAAACAAACACTGACCACGTTTGCAAAATATAGACAAGTAAATTGACTTTGTCATAACTTCAAGACGAACAGATTATTTATTCTAAAGCAAATAACTTTACCTTTCTTGCATTTGTAAAACGTGCACAGTATTGCGAAGACAATGCAGCTTAGAGTGAATATGAGAAACGACCAATTTGTGGCATAAAGGAAGTATTTTTTCTTCATGTAGTCATCTGTGTATTGCGCAAATCTCAGTGGAACCTCCACACAAACCCAAATTATCAAAGCGACGGCAATGATGAATCGATAAATTGGATAGAAGAACTTATCCATCCACATCCACTGAAGAAGAAAAAGAAAATTCAATAAACAAGCAATTAGATCGAATCGGGATTTGAAATGCAGATGAAGTTGTTTTCTGGAAGCTTGCAGTAGAGATCGAACCAGTGCAAAAATCAATGTGGAATTCCAGCACCCACCTTCCAATGGCGTAAATCGAACAAAAGATAAGGATGGTTAAAAGCCACAAAGTAGAATGCCCTCCTCAAAGATAAATTTTTATTCAGACTAGACAAGTCGTGTAGAATCAAGTACCTCGAATTGCATGAACTATGTCTCTCATCCCTTTCTTAACATTATAACAACACAACTTTTTTGTTGTACCTGTTCCATTGTTTTAATGGGTACTGTCTTTTAAATAAACACATTCGAAACTTCCAACTAATGCTTATTTCAAACAAATAATTTGGGTAAATAAAATATCTTGCACCTCAGTGGTCAACGAACAGGCTTTCGGATGGGTATTCGATGGTGTGAGGGACAGAACCCACATCCTCATTCTGGCCAAAATATGGGGCGACAAAATACGGGTTTAAAATTACGTAGTCAATCTAAATGAATTTTTCCTTGCCAAATCCATTTTCCCTAGCACTTTAATTGATGATATTATGAACATTTGTTTTATGCAATTGAATGCACTCATTAGTGGCATTATTATTGACCAAGGGAATTAAGAGCTGGGTGAATCTACGTCAAATAGAAAAAAAGTCAAAATTTTGCAAAATCCAGCATTTGACGACAACATAATCTACACTCAGGTCAAACAATTTTCGAGTTTCTTCTCTTGATTTGAAGTTGACCACCGCATTTACTGGAAAAAGTGCAAAATGATCATCAGCCCATATTTACGAATTCACCACTCTCAATGTAGGTTTGTTCTCGGAAAATCTCTCTCGTACACCTCTGTCTATCCCTTCCAGATCTTAACCCGGCGGACTATTGCGTGTGTGTATGCATTTGCTGGGGTATTGGGAGAATGAAAAGAAACAATTGAGACACTTATCTGAGAGGTGATGATAAATTGAGTCTATTATGTCAGCTAAAGCGCATTGAATTGGATTTCATTTTTTAAATTACTAAATTATATCGTTACAATCCACTTTTTTAAAATAAAACACCTTTCATTACTACCTTACTCGAACAAAAATAACGAAACATTTCATTTCGTCACAAGTAAGCATATTTGCATGACCTAAAAGCCAAATGTCATTATAAATTTTCTGCCATAGTTTTGAACACTGAGCATGCAAATCGATAATTGAAAAGAAAGAATTTCATAACTTACTTGAGCAAATGGGAAGTGTTCATAGTAAGCTCCACCGAATCCGAGATGTCGCCATTTAAATTCGTATTTAAGGGCCTTTCCAAAGGTTGAACAGCAAGACCTTAGTCCATCACCTTTATCTCCCATGATTCGATTGCTTCATCGGAACATTTTCGGTTAGTGCTGGACTTTATAGACATCTAATTCATCTCAACCAATGAAAGTGTCGTCCTTAAGCTTCATACCACCTTCCAATCACATGGTGCCTCACATAATAATGTGCAATATTGTAGTTTAATCACAACAAAACAGTACACTTTCATATGAGAGATTACTTTCAAGAGTATTTAACATGTGGTGCTACTTTGAGACCAACTCTTTACTTGGACTTTGAAGAGAGTTCAGTCATTTCGCATTTCTTCCAGCCTCTATTTGTCAAATTTAGAGTAGGGCTTTGCGGACATGATTAAACGATTTAAGTACTCCGTAGGGTGTTATTGAAGCAACCCTATGAAAGTTAAAATGTTTTCAACGCGCAAACTGAAGAAATTAAGTTTGAAATGAAAGTGGAAGAAAGTTTCAGCATCAAGTTGAACCTATTCTTCTTCAAACCCAAGTGACTTCGAGATATTGAGATAATACTGCATATATTGACAATTTAATATATCTGTAGATCTAAGTAGAAACTTACATTTCAGTTCATGGGGTGTGCGACAGACTTACCTCCACGTGGTGCACCCTGGGAAACGTATACTCATATAGCAAAAAGTGTATTACCCGACAGTTGACTACTCACTTCAAACTACCATCACCCCCCCCCCCCCCCCCCCCCCCAACTGTATGTCATATTCAACTACTTCCAAAGTATTTACCTCACCTTTTTTTCTACTTTTGTGTCTGTCACTTTTACGTCTTTGAAACCGTCTTCTGTCTCCCTCCCCCTCTCAACCTTTTGCAATCTAATGTTCCTTCTCCTCTATCAAAACGCCTGCCATTTGATGTAAATAAACAAACATCTCAATTCATCTATTATTATGACAACTCAGTGGTGAATGTGGGTTTCAAGAAGTTCTACTGTGATGTGTGCTGTCTAATCTGTCTCTACTTGTCCAATCTAACTGCTCAAGTCTGTGAGTATCAAAGTAGAGTGGTACACCCTGCAATCGATTATTTGTGCAAAAATATTTGATAGGGCACATATGAAGTGAATTAAGCATTATGCGATTTAATAATGAAACTACATTTTAGAACAAAGAGACAGCATAGCAAGAGTTTTACTCGTTTTGAGAAAATTGACCAATTAGCATATGTCCCTGAACATCATTGATACAAGTGCTGTTACAATCCGATTGCATGAAAATAAAATTCTCACGTAGTCTTACTAAATAATGGTGATTGAAAGCTTGAAATTGTAATAATAATAATATATAGTTAATGCTGATGGACTTATTCAAGTGCTAACTAATCTATATTGGTTCCTGTGGAAAATTAATTAAAGTTTCGCGAAAATTCTACCCATTTGCAAAGTACGATCCATGTCAAATCATGAAAATAGCTAACCAGTAGTTTAATTGCCTCAATTAAGCCTAATATGTGTAAATACCGTTAAAGCTTTCCATTACGAATTAACGAAATATAATTTTATGCTCTTTTTAGTTGCAAGGGCGAACCCTCTCCTCTTTATAGTTTTGATAATGTAAACAGATTAAGAGGAATTTAACTGAACTTGAACCAAATTTATTTTATGAGCCTTGCTAAACAGTGTGCTCTAGTTAATAGTTACATGCAGATTAATTGCCTCAAATAATGTTATAGTTAAGGGGTGTGCGATAGACTTACCTCCACGTGGTGCACCCTGGGCAACGTATACTCATACGGCAAAAAGGTCTATTATCCGGCAATTGACTTCTGACTTCAACCTACCATGGCCCCACTGTATTTCATGTTCGACCCCTTCCACAGTACTCATCTTACCTTTTCTCTGCCTTTGTGTCTGTCTGTCTCTTTTATATCTGTAAATCATTATTCTTTCTCACACCGCTCGACTTTCTGTCACTTTGATGTTCCTCCTCTCCGTGAAGCCCGAAGTCAGCTAAAGGGCTAATGATAACTATCAAAACGCCTGCCATTCGAAATAAATAAATATTTTATAGTTAATAAAGATAGATATAAGCCCAATTGGTGTAAATATTGGCACAGCTTTTCATTACGAATTAGCGCTTTTTGTGAAAGGACTATACGGATGTACCACTGTTCGTCTATTGTCCATCATCATTTTATACTCTTTTAGTTGCAAGGGCTAAACATCTCCTCTTTACAGTTTTTTAATTATGTAAATAGATGAATAGCAATTAAACTAAAATTGAACCAAATTTATTTTATGCACATTGCTACATTTCTAGACATAAAACAGTTGATTTCATAGACTCTTTTGACGATATTGTTTTACTATAAGAGAAGTCATGCCTGTATCTCACTCGAGACAGAAAATTTCCATAGAAGTTCAACATGTCTACCTATTTCACCACTGTGAATGCTTTCCATTATCGTTGGCCTCATCAATTAACCCATTCAAAAGTGAGCAGTGATTTTGTTTTTCAACTATCAACCCTTCAGACAATTCTTTTCATTATTCTCCACCTTTGTTGGAATGTGCAATTATTGCTAAAACAGACTTAGTAAGAGTGGTTAAGAAAGTATTGAAGCGTTGTAATCTGTTGCTAGGCAACTTACAACTCCATCAGTGGCTGTCAACCAAACTACCTATATCTCAGTAAAATATTCATTCTTGCAATTTAGTTAATAATGATAAACTTGGATTTGCATGATTCAATAGGTCTGTTATAGAATAAATCAATAGATCGAACTATATATATATATATATATATATATTTGAAACTATGGGGCCATAACTAGAGCAAGAGTTGGAAACGTTGATCTACGAGAATTTTGGTTCTTTCTTCGTCTCCACTTACTTCGGGAAAATATGCGGTTCAGGAGAACACAAGTAGAGATTCTTTTGAATTTCCTGCCTAGGTTTATTCATTGCTAATCATTTTACATATGATATCTGTAATGGGATAAAATATATTTATCAAAATTTTGAATTTTCGTAGCTTTTGGTTTCGCTGTATTCCAAAACAATGAAGAGGATAGGATCATGCGATCACTTTAGGGCAATAAGCAGTCGCCATCATACTACCTACTGTAAAGACTAGAAAATTGAGCCAGTATGTAAAGAGAACATTTTTGCCTTGTCAGCAGACAAACGTGTTAACCAAATCTCTTGATTAATCTTACCACGTGGCATTTCCAAACTGATGGTTTGAATATATGTATTTTACCTAATATTTTAAGTGATTGAAATCGTGGACATTTGCAGATATTTTTTTGGAAATGATTAAACGACTTGAGTTCAACTTAATTCGTCTTGCCTGAAAACCGTTTTCCTTGACCATGTTATTAATAAAGACAAGGCAATTGAACAAAAACTTTACAAGTGGCTTTATGAAATTAAGTTATAAGTAGTATATACAAGCGACAAAGAGGAAATTTGAGGCAGATTGTGAGAGCAATTTGCTTTTTTAGCAAAACTTTATGCACTGCATAATTGCCAATGCAAGATGAGCGAAATTTGATTGTGAATAAGAGAAGGAGAGAGGTTAATTAGTGGATGAGATGAGAGGAGGTATCATGAGAAAACGAGGTGAGTGAACTTCTTTTTCCCAAATTTGAAGAATTTTGAATGCCTCTGCATACCTTTTATATGCACGTCAAGAGATTTAATGGTTTAAAATTAAGTTCAAACTTGGATTGTGGCTAGTGTATGTATGTACATGTACTCATTAGTAGGGTAACCATAAATCTGCAAGCATAAATGAAGTAAACTGAATGGCCAGGTCGTATTATAAGTCGAATCCTATTGACGGTTTTCGGTCAATGAAAGTTTAAAACTGAGATTAGAATACAGTATTAATTTTAAGTGGATGGTCCAATGATATTCCCTATCGATTTTTTACTCGTATAATCGACAAATACTAAAGACAATCAATTCTTTCTTGGGAAATTGGGATTTTTTTAAAGCTGGTAATAGGATTCTCATTTTCACTAATGAATTGCTCCATCTTAAAAGGTGAATCATCTTTCACTCCCAGAGCTTGAACATTTTCTCATGATTGGACTTTTCAGTAGAACTTTACCCCAAGTGCAATGTTAAGATATGTATAAAATTCCCTTCTCGCCTATTATACTTTAATTTTATTAATGTTGGTGGTGAAATAGAGTTGAAATAGAGTCACAACCCCAACCCTTATCCAAAAGCTAGAAAATTTAAGGTTTGCCAATGACATAATAATCAAAAAGTTTTGAAATTACTCAGTTTAACATGCGATTTTTTTCAGTATTCAACAATGTACCCAATGCAAGAAATGTGTCAGAAATTAATGACCGTGAAGCTGTTAATAGGGGCACTTAAGACAATGTGACAGCAATGCCAGGGTCACTATACTTGGAGTTTTTCATAACTTAGGCTACTAACTATCTGCATTTTAATAATTAGTTTCAGTCAGTCGAATTGGGAAATAGTAATAATTGTAATAGCAAGAGTAAATAAAAACTCTTTATTTTCCAAAGTATTTAGAGAATAAGCAGTGCATATTATTAAATTTGACATTTTCATAGGGCCTCAAATATTATATAAAATGGCAGGCGTTTTGATAGCTATCAATAGCACTTTATTTGACTTCAAGCTTCACAGAGGGGAAGGAACATCAATGTGAAAAAAAGTCGAGAGGAGGGGGGGGGGACAGAAGAGTGTTTCAGAGACAGATACAAAGGTAGAAAAAAGGTGAGGTGAGTACTGTGAAAGTAGTCGGATATGGCATACAGTTGGGGGGGGGGGGGTGGTAGTTTGAAGTGAGAAGTCAACTGCCGTTTAATAGATTTTTTGACGTATGAGTATACGTTGCCCAGGGTGCACCACGAGGAGGTAAGTCTATCGCACACCCCGGGCCTCAAATATACATGATGCATCGAATTAACTATTGCCTAAATTCGTTAATTAATTTAGTCCAGCTTTTCATCTACAAAATATCGATTTCCTTATTTAAAAATCAATTTGGCCCTATTTCTACCTTTTGCGTCATTTCATTCTACCCAGGTGCAATAATTTACTTGATTCGGGCCCGATGGCTTCTTTAAAACTTCTCCTACACCACAGATTTCCCCGAAGTGTGCGGTGCAGAATGAAGATTCCAAATTCTCATGAATCAACATTTCATGCTCTTGTCATAGTAATGGCCTTATACTTTACAAATAGATAGAAAATCATATCGAGATTAACGAATCTCAATAAGCGTCCTCTTGTAAAACTTTTTATTGAGTGGGATTGATCTATCGGAGCTGTGATTTTATCCAGTAGCAGTAGATATCCAGGTCCTACGTCCACTCACTCAGCGCTGAATCTTGTTCTCTACACTTTCATTATACCATAAATGAATTATTTTTTTATTTCAAATGGCAGGTGTTTTGATAGATATCATTAGCCATTTAGCTGACATGGCAGGCGTTATAATAGCTATCATTAGCCATTTAGCTGACTTCGTGATTCACAGAGGGAAGGTTCATCAAAGTAGCAGAAAGTCGAATTTGATAGCTATCATTTGCCATTTAGCTGACTTCAGGCTTCACAGAGGGAAGACATTAGCCATTTAGCTGACTTCGGGCCTCACAGAGGGAATGCTCAAAGTAGCAGAAAGTCGAGGGGTGGGGAACAGAGGAGCAGTTCACAGATGTAAAAGAGGTAGAGAAAAAAGGTAAGGTGAGTACTGTGAAAGGGGTCGAATATGACATACAGTGTGGTCATGGTAGTTTGAAGTCAGAGGTCAACTGCCAGTTGATAGGCTCTTTTGCCGTATGAGTATACGTTGCCCAGGGTGCACCACGTGGAGGTAAGTCTATCACACACCCCACTATAAATAAATATGTTTGCTTGAATTACGAAATCATAGAAGACAAAACGTTGGATAATTCTTTAAAATTTCGGATGTAATTGAACATTGAAAGGGTGAGCAAAATAATGTGGAATGTTAAAAATCAGAAAATGGCTATAACAAAGAGGTTGATCTATAGGCGCTCACACACACACATTATAAAGAACAAAATAACTATGGAAAACGAAATGACTTTATTCTCCTTAAGGTCAAAGTGAAGGTAGGTCATAAGGAAAAGCTAAGTGTAAAATGCTGTAAAGGTTCATTCAATGGTGAATAGTGTTGTAAAGTGTTTGAACCACAAAAAAACGCTCTAGGACACTTTCATTGGTTGAGATGAATTAGAATATCTATATAATCCAGCACTTGCCGTCAACGTTCCAAGAAAACCAATAGCGTAATGGAGGATAAAGCAGAAAAACGTAGCAATTGTTGCCAAACACTGGGAAAGGCCTTTAGATACGAATTTAAATGTCGAAATCTGGGATTCAGTGGAGCCCAATATGACCACTTCCCATTTGCTCAAGTAAGTTTTGAAATTCTTCTTTTTTTCCAATTATTGATTTGCATGCTCAGTGTTCAAACTTACCGCAGGAAACTTAGAATGGCACTTGGCTTTTAGTTCAAGCAAATGTGATTGACAATCAGATAATGAATTGACCTAGTAAAGGAAAACAATTATAATAGTTCTATTTATTCTTCATTATATTTCCACTCACGAAAGCCAACCTTTAAGTGAAAAGGGAATGAGGCGGTTTCAAAAAATGGTAAAGTATATTTTAATTTGTATAATTATGTGGAAACTCCCTTCTGAACTATGAGAAGGTGTTATAAGGATGTGACATTTTTAACTTAGGCGTTTTTGAGACCTATCGACCAAGTTTTCAATGATTTGGAGGTTAAACATACAGGGAGGTTGATGAAGTACTAAAAATTTGTTGATAATTATGCTTAATAATAATAACAGAAGATGTGTTACTCTAGTATAGGTATGACCTGTTACTTACAGACGACTTGAACATGGCCTTGTATACATGTCTCCTGTTAGCCTGATCAATTTAGAATCAATTGCTTTCAGATAGTAGATTTTGAACTTGACATGGCACTTAAAGCATCGATCTTACGTTTTAACCATAATTCTTTCTGCTAATTAAATTTGAATTATGTTCTGAGTAAAGGTGAATGGTTAAAATACAATAGAACTCAAGAAAAGAAACTCGAAAAATGTTTGACCTGAGTGTAGATTATGCTGCTGTCAAAGTCTGAAGTTTGCGAAATGCCCACTTTTCTCTCTATGACATAAGATAACCCCTCTGTCACTTCCTATGATCAATAACGATGATACCAGTGAACACATTCACTTTCATAAAATAAATATTCCCATATTCAAGTAGAAATGTGCTAGGGCTACTTGATTTTGAGAGAGAAAAGTAATTTGAAATAATTCCATAATCTTAAACTCGTATTTTGTCTCCTCAGAATTAGCATGTAGGGTCAATCTCTCACACCATCGAATACGCATAAAAAATCCAGTTCGTTGATTACTGAGGTGCAAAATATCTTGTTTTCCCGAATTTTTTGTTTGTATAAGCTTTAATATTAAGTTGTTAAAAGTGTATACTTATAAATTCCATGTCAATTGCACCAATAAGAGAGATTCAACTCAATAGCTCTGATGATTGGGTGTTGATAAAGAATCGCATAACATGTTTCATCGTTATCGATTACTTGATTCTACACTATTCGTCCCTTTCAAATAAAAATTTATATTTGAGGAGGGCATTCTACTTTGTGACTAATAATCATCCTTATATTTTGTTCAATTAACGCCATGGGAATGTGGGTGCTGGAATTCCACGTTGATTTTTGCACCGATTCGATCCATACTGCGTGCTTCCACAAACAACTTCATCTACATTTGAAATCCCGATTCGATTTAATTGCTTGTTTATTGAATTTTCTTTTTCTTCTTCAGTGGATGTGGATGGATAAGTTCTTCTATCCAATCTACCGATTCATCATTGCCATCGGGCTGTTAGCTTGGGCTTGCGTGGAAATTGTGGAGGAAATTGAGCAAAGCAAACATACTCACACAAAGAGTAAATACTTTCTTTATGCCACAAATTGGTCGTTCCTCACATACACGGTCAGCTCAATGGTTTTCGCAATATTCTGCACGTTTTACAATTGCAAGAAAGGTGAAGTTACTTGTTTTTAATTTAATAATCTCTTTTTTGAATTTGTAATAAAGTCAATTTATGTATCTGCGTTTTACAAATGTGGTCAGTTTTTGTTTCCCATATTTTGACTAAAATAAAAATTTGTTAAGAAATTTAAAACGATCTGGAAACTTTGTTGGTCATTGGAAAACAGCATCTAATGCCATTTTGAATGAATATTTCAAGTTGAGAATATCTCTGCACGCATGTCTACACCTGATCAATACGTGCTCGATTTCGCGGCCACAATTTCCAGAATACTCTAGTGCACGAGAGCTCACCATGCAAGCCTTGTTAGCGTGGCCCACCGCATAATTTAAATGTGCAAATTATAAATGACCGCTGAATTATCTTCTTCTCTGTGAATACATTTGAGACTTGGGGAATATTTACCCTTTTTGAAAAATTTGATAAAATTTTAATAAGCAATTGCAATCAAGCTATTTGACAATAGAATGCGAAAAATATATTTATATTTAAGTATATATACCACACAATTGTTCTTATTATAATAGTTAATATTTTGTCCAATATGCCTTCCTAATAATTCTGATATGAACATTTTATAATATTGAACTTCATTTAATTAATTAAAGCCATTTCTTAAATTTTTCATAGAGATACGAGTAAAGTCACTGATCCAAATCTAATCCGATGATACTACTATTTTAAATTCACCTACTTAATTTTTAACTTTATTGAAATACAATGACCCCAAAATGTATCATATGATCAAAAATTTCAGATGCAAAGGCTTCAAGATGGATTAGTGAAATTCTCTGGTTCTTTTACGGCATGTCGATGAACACAGTCGTGGTCACATCTCTTGGTTACTGGGCTGCATTATGGGATCCAACATACTGTAAGTTTTGGTCTGAACCAGACTGACCCTAATTGACAGCAGGATAAATATTCTATGCATGTCATTTCACCTTTTTAATGTAATGCTATACTAATAAACCTTGACTACATTCAGTTATCTCTATGGCAGTTTCCTCTATGCTTGGAAAGACTCCCACAACTAGATAAGCTACCTCATGTCTATAGAGGAAACAGACATATCACGTGGAACACGTTTGTTTGGGAAATGTGTGCGTTGTGTGTGTACAATCTTGGATATTAGTCGTCATATTAATATTGTGTGGTTTTACTAAACCAAACAAGGGCTGTTGATTGGTTATTGACTGAGTGTATTCCCCTCTCACGATCACACTTACTCATCACGACAAGTTCCACGGACGCACCGCCCAGACTGTATGAGTGCACATGAGATTACTTTGTTCAGTGGTATATCACAACCCAAACTATTACTGAGCCTTCTAGTTCACAAAGTTTTTCTCTAAAATACAATCAAGTTAAATCCCAAAGTTTTTGAAATTTGCTTTAGAATATAATACCAGTTTATAATTTTTTGCCGTATTAGTATACATTGCCCAGAGTGCACCACGTGGAGGTAAGTCTATCGCACACCCCGAAGTAAAAAATATAAATCCTTGTCTTGTCTTGTCCATGCGAACAATAATTGATTTACAAGGATTAAAGGGAAAATAATTTGATCTATCGGTCTTATCTTAGGAGAATGATCGATAAAAGAGTAATCAACTAAATTCTAGTGTGATTAATGTTTAACTTTGATAATTGTGCATTTATGCAAATACGAGCAAATCCAACTAACTCACTTAGTACTCACACGATGACACATGGATCGATTTATATTAATTACGACTAGATGTTTCTCAAAGAGGACATAGCCAGACATTCCATCTCTTTTTAATATTCTGTTATTACCAGTCTAGTCCAAATGTGGAGAGGCATCTCTGAGCCTAACTTTGAATATGAAAATATTATTTCATTATTCTCTGTTATAATTGGAGAGCATGCAGTCATTAAAATATTTATTAAAACTACTGAGTAACCTTGTACAGCACACATTTTTGTGGTTGTTAGTTGCAGCTATGTCGGTATCATAAATTACCTTTTAAGGTAGCGATAACTGATACATTGATAATTTTAAAATAATTATGAGAGATATTAATGTGAGGGTGTTATTAGAGAGTGCAGTTTCATAACCATTGTGAAAATTAAAAGTCTCGCCATATTGATCAGAAGTGGAACAATAGTGTAAATAAGTGTAAAAGGTAAATAACCAATTAATAAATGAATAATATTAATAGTGTGAATTGAGAACTAAGCTGCAATCAATATCATCTGTTTTTATTGAATTTAGATCGATTCTACAAGCCAGAATCAGAGTTCAAACACACAATTCCAGCCCTTACTGTTATCTTAGATTTATTTTTAAATGGACTACCGATTCGATTACTTCATGCTATATATCCAATGATATTCGGTATACTTTATTCCACTTTCTCCTTTCTCTACTTCGATACCGGCCATGAAAAACCAATCTACCCGGTGCTTGATTGGAGTCAACCAACGAAGGCTGCCATTGTCTGCACGACGATCATCATAGTCGGTCTTATTGTGCAGGTTGGTTCAACAATTCAAATCACAGTACATGAAGCTGATTTATAACTAAATTAAATTAGCAATAATTTCCATCGTCTATTTCAACACTGGTTGGCTGGTTTAAATTTGACCAGCAAGTTAAGAGAGGTAATGGCATATACTTAGAAGTGTGGGATTTAAAGTCGGTAATTGATTAAAATACAGGAAAGCACACATGGTTTAATTGTTGTTAACGTATCATGGGTTTAAATAGATCTAGAACCGAGATTGACATACCTTTACCACACCAAACAATTAATTAATGCATCCATTTCTGCGTCGATGTCCTAAACACTGAAATAGTTACTCAGATCTGCCAAGCGTTGGAGGTCAAGACCGATTCTTGAAGACGTCTTTATTGTACTTACTTTTGCAAAACGGACACATTTCAAAGATTGTTAACATGGTGAAACTGAAAAGTCATGGCACATTGTACGTTCGTGAGCCAGAGCAGTTGAAATAGTCTCACCAAATGCTGTAATTCATGATAATTGAGTTATGCTTACCATCCAACTAGAACGCCTTGTTTAACGCCCAATAGATGGAAAAGTTGTGTAGCAGGCATAAGTGAAATATATATGGGAAGATTAGTTTATTAATTGTAAAAAAATAGAATTGTGAACAGCAGAAACTGTGTGACTCTTACAATTCATGGTTAAAATTCGATTATTGTAAATGTTAAAACTTTCTTTTCTGCTGGCAGTAAACAGCTACTTGTGACCTGAAGAGCCAACAGGATCCATTCGAATAGTTATGATCCCTTTTGATATTCTCCTCCATTCCGTGTTGAACAGTCACTTGAAGAGAAGTTGCGAATGCTTTGGATGAATTGAACACTTCAATTTAACAATTTTTGAAAAGGAATTTAAGGTTAATTATCGGAAATAGATTCGAAAGTAGTTGTAGTTTCACATTTGTCATAAATAGGTGAATCATTCTGTTTGGTCAAGCAAAATGTATTATTTATAATTGAATGAATAATGTTTATATGGTACAGTCACTTCACTCAAACTATTTTGCATTCAAATGGTCACTGCAGTTAATGTCGATGTTTGATATAGGATTGCGTTCTTAATTTCACTTTAGCAACTGCGTTTATGGAGGTAAATTAGTTTTAAAGTAAATATTGAGGAATAAACCTAGTGCTTTTTTAGTGCAAAATAGTTACTCCTGTTTGAAATAATGTTTGGATGCTACACCTCAAGTTAACCATTATGAATACGAGAGTAAAGTCGATATGAAAGTAGTTAATTTGAGACACTAATTAGAAGGTTCAGTGACCTAACTCCAACAAACTTGCACCTAAATGAACGATAAAGTGCATTCATATTAAATTTTTCATTAAATTCAATTTATTAACAATCAATGAGCAATTTTGATGTCCAGAACTGAAAAATACATTTGATTTGATTAGGATATCTGCTGTCTCCCATATTTTGACTTGTCATGTCCATGTATTGACCAAGCGATGACAACATATTTTGATTTGTCTTGGGACAGAATAAAATATAAAGTATTGACCAAATTAAAGGTGGTCTCATTCAAACGAATACACCTCTTTTGCTTTGTATTCTCTTGCGATTTTCTAAGCGAAATATGAAGTCTTCATCTACCCATCAATCGATAAATATCAGCTTTAATCAACTTATCATTTCAAATGTTCTTCCGTTTAGTTCCTTCTCTACCTTCTCTATGTTGGTCGCATCACTCTGAGTGCACACCTCAATGGACGAGGTAAAGTCGTTGTGGATAGTTGGTGGAATGCGGGTTCTCAAGCCACTCCTGTCAATGAAGCTGTAGAAAGTGAGGAAATAGTGGAGACAGAAATATCGACTGATGCAAAAGGCAAAGGTGATGTTGAAGTCGGCTACATTTCATCAAAGTGATGCTGGAGCCGACGCCATTATAACAAAAGTGGTCTGCGAGATTGGTGAAAAGGAGGATGAGAAGAGCTAGCTTATACCCTTTTAAATTCTTTTACAAATTTCCGTCAATTTACATCAACTTTCCATGTCTTCCCTTGTTGCACGTCATGACCTACAATATTCAATATATTCTTTATTTGACCTCCATGTGAAACACACTGAGAGTGTGAAGGTAGTTACTTATTGGCAATATTGGTGCAAAATTTTCTTTTTAAGGGATTGCTATGCACATAAATAGGTATGTTGTGACATGTCGATAAACCAGTGAAACTGCACCGATCTGATTTTCCTATCTACCCCTTCATACATGTCATGACCTTCAATATTCAATATATTCATTATTTGGCCTCCTTATGACGATGAGAATGCAAGTACTTAAAGGTGAAATTGGTATTGAATTCCATTTGAAGGGCTGTGGAATGAGAAGCAGTGAGATATCTAGGAAGGAAATATTTAGCAGCCGGAATTAACTGTGTTAAATTAAGAAAGAATCATTTGATATGTTGATATGTATAATTGGAAAACAATTCCATTTGAAGGGCCTATTGTGGCATGCAGATAGATTGGAAACGACCAATCGAATTTCAACGTAAAACTCTGTGGGAGACGTCATCGCATGCGCGTACACTTAGGCTTGAGGTGCGGCCGTACAACTTCGCGTACTGATTGAGGACAAGAGCACGCAGCCAATAGCAGCTCAATGACCCTCACTTGTTTTACCAAATCCGCCATGTTGTATGACTGAGTTTCCTTCCTGTATACACTTCTTGCGTGATTTATCTAGTAAATAAACGTGTTCTCGCAATACGTCTATTTCTTCTGCGAACCGCTGGTAGAGGTTTCTGAGTTCAGTCAAGGTTTACGAAAGTAGTTAATCCGCTACAACTCCATGAAGAGTTAGGCAGGAAAAATATGTTGAGAATTGGGAAAAAAGGGAAATCGGAATGAAATTTGGGTTTAAATCGGGTGCCGTCGACAACGTACTCAATTGAACTTTGCCGAAGGAGGGGGGCCTATGAATGAAGAACGATGATAGTTTTTGAAAAAATAATATTCTTCGTAAGAAAGTTGGATATTGGCAGAAATAGAACAATCTCCATCGTTCAAAGTTGTTGAGTACTGTTGTCAGCTAAACCAATAGGTAAATCATCAATGATTTTCTAGTTTTAAGTCAGTCCTTCCTTTACATATCCATTGAAAGATCAAATGAATTTGAGATATCGAAGATGGCATACCGTTTAAAATGGTCATTACAGCAATATTTTGTCAATAGGATCAAAATAAAATTTCATCATCAGCACCTATCGTTATGCAAAAATGAGATTCTTATCTTCCAATCAACTGACTATGTTTGTTTTTATTTTGAATTCCCCACCCCTATCTGATTTCCTCTTAATGTTCCATGTCTAATATTTTCTGAAATCCGATGTTTACAACCAATCAGGAGAAATAATTTTCACTTATACACTAAGGAAACTTGTCAAAGTTCACAACAGAGCTACTTGGCGTATTTCTTTCATGAATCCGCTTGCTGAGATTGGAGCAAGTGTACAGAGATTGGCTAAAGTAAAGTGAGGAATCTATGCCAACAGAGATATTAAAGTAAATCTAATAAATCTGTTTATTTAAAGCGCTTCAGAAAATCTTCATTACTTGCATTCAAGGGCTAGTAAACATGAAAGGGTATAAAGCCTGAAAGATAGAACATGAAAAGATAGAAGGTGATAAGAATCAAGAAGTATAAATATTCCAATTGGTGAAGCTGATGGCTAACGAGACTGAGCGAATCAGATGTCACAATCAGTTTACAGTTAGGCTTTTCCATTAATTCATTACGCATGCAATCGAGCACTTCAGATTGGTCAATCAAGATTCCTAGCCTACTCCCAACGCTCTTGTGGATGGTAATGATAAAGTCTAGAATATCTTTCAGGCGACTTTATATCGAGTGAAATAAACACTGACTTCAAAGTTCAAGGTTCAGCAAGAAAGTTGCAGAGAATTCGGTGGGAACTCTCTGAGCACTAATTCTGTAACTTTCGCCCTGAAATTTATTAAATAGATGCAGAAGTACTAAGCAGCAGTTAATTCATTTGATTGAATAAAATTCTTGTTTGTTTCATTGGCATCTTTCGACTAAAGTTTTGATGCACAAATGGCGAACGAAACGCCAACACGGCTGAACCAAGAAATTTCATGCAAGTAAGAACATTCTAGAATAGGTGGCGTCCCATTGCTGATCCCGTTCCAACAAGTGTAGTGTCCTGTTGATCCCATGAGCTCACACATCTCGCAGCCAAAACGTAAGCAATTGTCACGACATGGTCAGAGTAGCCAAAAATTGTACATTCCTGACAAAGCTCCGTGTTCATGACTCACGTCCCAAATAAACGCTCCACGTCTGCTACCTCTGCTTCGTAAAAGTAGCTTAACTAACTTCGGGGGCCTGTCCACACTAGTCTACTTTGTAATTGAGATTACTGAGGATTTGTCCAGACTTGCTTCTGTAGTAAACTGCCACATTTTTCCTATGTTGCGCTTAAGTCTAGTGATCTTCAATTGATAAATGCCACTACCGATTTACCAATTTGTGCAACAAAATGAAATTTCCACCTCTTTATTACGTTTGCTTAATAAGATTAATCCATCCAATTTCAATAATATGACACAATAATCCTTGCTTTCTGGAAAATGAAAAATATTGTCGACTGATACAATTAAAGTAGAAATTCTTGATTAAATTTTTCAAGACTTACTTCAAGACCCACCAATGGGACGAGAGTTTTCTTGCGAGGTGGTGGATCAATTCTAACACCATCTCTCAAGGTGATATTATTAAAGCCGTCAATCTCCGCGAGAGTTCCAGTCACCTTCGTGCCATTAATAAGGGTAATGCAGACTACTTTATTTGATAAAGTTGCTGGAATTATTGAGAGGAGAGAAGATTTGAGACGTTTATCAGCGTTGAGGAAACGTTCAGCAAGTTGCTTTTCTGCTGCCTCACGGCTTCGTTTATCTGCCCCTCTTGACCAGCTCATTCGGTTTCTATTCACAAAAGATAAAGGATGAAACTAACAAAGAAAGGAAACACAAAGATTTAAAGCACATTACCACTCAAGCTATTAAATTTGCTCAAGATTTAAAGAACTACCACCACGTTATTTGGAATCGTTGTGTGTAAACAAAAATTAAAACTGTTATTCATGAATAAGAAATCCCAAAAATAATTTCGGATCAATGAACCATGAAAATGTTCAACTGAAACCTAACTCTTTATACATCCTGCTACCAAGATGCTATAGAGAGTGACAACTTCACAATCTTCCAGAAACGTAACGTATAAGTAAAATTTCAACTTTATTCAGGTAAATGCACACTTTCAAAACCCTAAACAGATATTTCCATTTTACACCTTAAAATTTAATCATTTGTTTCAAATGACAGGCGTTTTGATAGCTATCGTTTTCCATTTAGCCGACTTCGGGCTTCACAGAGGGAAGGTTAATCAGAGTAGCAGAAAGTCGATGGGTGGGGAAGAGAAGAGCGATTCACAGATGTAAAAGAGGCAAACAGACACAAAGGTAAAGAAAATGGTAAGATGAGTACTGTGAAAGCGGTCGAATATGACATACAGTGTGGTCATGGTAGTTTGAAGTCAGAAGTCAACTGTCTGTGATAGACATTTTTTGCCGTATGAGTATACGTTGCCCAGGGTGCACCACCTGGAGGTTTAGTTAATCGCACACCCCACAACTTAACATTAATGACTACTAAATTTGTTCAGTAGTAATTTATTCGCAGTTTTTCCAGTCAATGACAAATTACCAAAGCACCCAACCGCAAAGGTATATCATTTTGCGGTAGAAAAATAATCGATTCACTTCGCAAACATGAAAAATCAAAACCAATACTGCTTCAGGTGGGTCAAAATTGATTTTTGACCTGCAAACGTAAAGCAATACGAAATAGCGATATCCGACTCGATTTATTCTGCAAATGTAACGACACGAAGTTGAACTTGCAAATATCTAATTAGAAAATGAACCAGATGATCGTAATTTCAGATCCCCGTAAATTTACCACCGTTAATGAGGTGGGTTTTATATTTCGACCTAAATCTTAGAGAAGGGTGTAAATCCTTACAACCAATTATGGTCATCGGGTCAAACGGAAATGTTTATGTTATTGGCATAAATGCATTATGAACCATAGCTGGAAACGTAAACCATCAGCTGCACAAAAGCGCATGTAGGCACATAGCACATCGCTTCCTTTTTCACACCACAAGAACATAAAGAGCCAAAAAGGTGGAAATGTTAGAAAAATCAGTAATATATATTTACAAGATTACTTTTACACAGATGTGAACATGTGAAGATAAAATGTTAAATCAAAAATGAGGATATAAGATGTGGGAATAGAAGTGTAAAAAGAAGAGATCAAATTTAGCAGGCGGTTGGTTCGACGACAGATTCTTCCTGGAGAGGAATATAGTGTCTTCGTCGAAAGTGGTACATTTGTGAGCAGATCTGAAATAGATTGAAGCCATCGTTAGATTTAAGTCTAAATTTGTAGCGCATGTTTTCTACTAATTCAGGTTTTGGTAGCCACTGTGATATCTCAAGTATATGTACCCAGCTTTCCTTTTCTCTGTCTTTGTGTCTGACTGACTTTTTTTTACATCTGTGGATCTCTCTTCTGTCCCCCTCTTGAATTTTTCTCATTTTGATGTTTCTCCCGTCTGTGTGACCCGAAGTCAGCTCAAGGACTAATAATAACTATCACAATGCCTCCCATTTGATATAAATAAATAAATTAATCAAATGTTTGTTAAATAAACGATCAGCGACGTAAGTGGTCACAGGACTTAAATCATTCAAAGTATACTGGAAGATAGACTGACTCATCTAATGAGAACTTCACAATATAATAATTAATTTATTCACTTATTTATTTATATCAAATGGCAGGCGTTTTGATAGTTATCATTAGCCCTGGAGCTGACTTCGGGGCTTAATGAAGAGGAGAAGGGACATCAAAGTAACAAAAAGTCGAGATGGGGGACAGAATAATGATTCACAGAGGTAAAAGAGACAGACAGACAGACACAAAGGCATAAAAAAGGTAAGATGAGTACTGTAGAAGGGATCGAATATGACATACAGTGGGGTGATGGTAGTTTGAAGTGAGAAGTCAACTGCGGATCAATAGACTTTTTTGCCGTGTAAGTATACGTTGCCCAGGGTGTACCATGTGGAGGTAAGTCTATTGCGTACCCCTTATAAAAAAAGTATTTTTGAATAAAAAATTCTTGAATATAGACAGCCAATTTATTGGGATTCGTAAAATTAACTAAGCATTCATATTGGTGTGTGTTTTAAATAATCCAATCAAAATTCCCATTTTCTCCACTCTAATGACAAAGTGACCTATCGAATGCCAAGCCCTAACAGGAGGTGTGGGAGAGAAAGTGAGCCCGGTGGTTGAAATTTAATCCTACTGTCCATCTGTGCAATCTGTCCCTTCCAAAACGCCCACGCAATGTATGCTGGAAACCAGGAGGATTGTAGGAGTACCTGAATAAACACGGCAATTGTCCAGAATTGGCATGCCTCATCCAACAGCTTTGGCCGGCTTAAAGGCTTCACTCTCTCTCTCTCTCTCACTCACTCTCAAATACTCCAGGGAGTCCCTATTTATTTCCACCCCCCCTCCACCCCCTCCCCCCTCGATCCCACGGTTTAGGGACAAGTTCCCGCTGGGTGTGGGGGGAGGTGGGGAGGTTGGAGGGGAAACTATGATTGATGGGGTGTGCTTGGGAATGAGGAACGTGTATTACTCCCGCCTGACTCAGCCTCTGTCAGTAACACAGCTGACATAGAGGCAGCGTAGCCGTTGCCCAGTGTGTCGTAGCCGCTCTCTTTGGACATCGTGTTTTCCCCACGTCAATAAATTGGAAAACCAGTTGCAGAGGTAGGAAAAGTTGTTTCGAAATGTGCGCTTGTGTGTGTGTATGTGGATATATTGCTCCTGGCTACTACAAATCGATTTAACAGAAAACGCTCATTTTGACAGAGGAGAAGAACAACGCAACTCCTTGCTTTATCTTTGAAAATTTTTTTTGCTTTTTGAATTCCAGTTGAGGCTGTATATGAGTGTTATGCCCGTCTATGTTATATCAAAACCCAGCTATTTCTCACGCGCGAAATCAATCGAAACCTTTGAAGTTTGACAACCAGTCATTTGAGCGCAAACTGCTTTTAGTTTGAGGTCAAATTAATATTACAAATGAGGGGGGAGGGGGAGAGAGAGTGTGGGAAGTGTATTGATTTAGTGCCCTCTGGATTTAAAATTAACCGCTTTGAGACCAAATTTGATTAGTTTGCTTGCCCTAAAAACAAATAATTTCAATTAATGTCACATGCACAACACTAAGTGCCTGTTAAAGCAATGTATTTATTTATTTATATCAAATGGCAGGCGTTTTGATAGTTATCATTAGCCCTGGAGCTGACTTCGGGGCTTTACTGAGAGGAGAAGGTACATCAAAGTGGTAAAAAGTCGAGAGGGGGAACAGAAGAGTGATTCACAGATGTAAAAGAGACAGACAGACAGACACAAAGGCATAAAATAGGTAAGATGAGTACTGTGGAAGGGGTCGAATATGACAAATAGTCGGGCCATAGAAGTTTGAAGTCAGAAATCAACTGCCAGGTAATAGACTTTTTCGCCGTATGAGTATACGTTTCCCAGGGTGCACCACATGGAGGTAAGTCTATTGCGGACAGCAGCTCGAATAAGCAAAGGG